>PVKU01003868.1:0-164171 GCA_004027475.1 Anoura caudifer | reverse complement strand
CCCTGGCCCAGTACAGCGACAGGCTCCACAGTGAGTTCCAGCTGAACACCTTCAAGAGCAAGAACCCCATGCTGAACCACCTCAAGAAGAACTTTGCGTTCATGGGCGGCTCCCTGCGGGTAGGAAATGCTCTCCAGGAGGCTCACAGGACCTACTTCTCCGGCCCGGCCAACGGGAGAGATAAGAAACTGTTTCCCCCAATTCTGGTGGTCCTGGCTTCGGCCGAATCCGAGGATGACGTGGAAGAAGCTTCCAAGGCTCTGCGGCAGGATGGGGTGAGAATCATCTCCGTGGGGCTGCAGACAGCTTCTGAAGAGAACCTGAAGGCCATGGCCACGGCTCAGTTTCATTTCAGCCTGCGGACGGCCAGGGACCTCAGCGCGTTCTCCCAGAACATGACTCAGATCATTAAGGATGCGGCTCAGTACAAGGAAGGGGCTGTCGATGATATTCTTGCTGAAGGTGGGTTTGGGGTGCATGTATGGAAATGATGATAAAATGCTTTGTTAAAAAAATCAACACGGAGAGAGAATTAAGACTCTGTGACCATTCCTTTCCCCCCAAAGCCAGGCTATATTATTAGCTATTAGATATCTGTGTGCAACGGGGCGCACTGATTGTGACCATTTTAAGTTTAGTGAACCCCACATGCCTTGGTGGTCCATTTTTCTCTTCATCCACATTGCACGTAATTTACAGGCTTCTTGAAATTCAGGGACACTTTCTCCCAGCCACCAGCTGATCTCTGAGCTATCTCCCTGGGCTTTGGTTGCTATGTGGTTTTATTACTGGTTCCTTTAAAAGGTAACTTTTATTCCCAGAGAAATCTTGGCAACCGAATGCCAGAGCTGGAAACAACTTTAGGTAGTCCAAACTTCCTAATCTGCAGGGAGGAATTTGTAGGTGTACTTAGAGGTGGTGATGTGACCTGGGCCGGGCAGACAGCAGTTTGACATCAGAGCTAGGTCAGGTCTTCGGATTCCCAGGCCCACGTTGCTTCACCTGCACGCTGCTTCCCTTCCTGCCTGTCTGTTCTGAAGTAACTGCTCCACCTCCATCCTGCTGTCCTGGGGACTTTGAACTATCCTATTAATTAACACTGGCCAAGGGTTTATGAACATCATTCAAGTGCGGGACAGGGGAGAGCCAGTCAAAAACAATTTGTTCAAAGTGTACTAGCAACATAGGAAACTCCCATTATTTCTGGTTAAATCAATTTGAATGACATTTTATATAAAATGATCTATTGTTAATAGAGAGCACTTTCCTTATGATAATCTCTGAAACTATGGATCCTATTACTACATCTTTCTCAAATAAATTAACAGAAAAGGTACAATGGGTATCCCAGTACCATCCCTTAGGAATATTTGGATTATGCTGATTTTAACAGCGCTGATATTTAATGACTTAAATATGATAATGATAGTAGTAGCTGCTGTTCATTGAATGACTCTTATACACCAGGCCCCATGCTAAGCATCTTATCTCTAACTCCCATAACAACTGTATGAGGTAAATATCACTATTATCTCCAATTTATAGAGGAGGGCATGGAAGCTCAGAGTTCAGCTAGGATTCAATATTTGCACCCTGGACGCTCTGATATCAACTTCAAAATCACTGCATGTAACTTCTTCTTTCTTTAAGAGCAAAACGAGCTCTGGTAGATGTTCGCCACACTTTGTAATGCTGAGCAGAGATGCCGAGCCTCCAGCTAAATTTGTGCTCCTTCCTTTCTTGCCCACACAGTGTGCCAAGGCCCTTCAGTGGCCGATGTTGTGTTCCTGTTGGATGTGTCCGTCAACGGCAGCCAGGAGAACTTAGACTATCTTAAGGAATTCCTCGAAGAAAGTGTATCTGCTCTTGACATAAAGGAAAATTGCATGAGGGTTGGCCTCGTGGCCTACAGCGATGAGACGCAGGTGATAAACTCCCTGAGCGGGGGCATAAATAAGTCGGAGGTTCTCCAGTCTATCCAGAGCCTTTTTCTTCAGGATGGGAAGGCCTACACTGGGGCCGCCCTCAGAAAAATAAGGGAGGAAGTTTTCAGTGCACAGAATGGCAGTCGGAGGAATCAGGGGGTGCCCCAGATTGCCGTGCTGGTGACCCACCAGCCGTCAGAAGACAACGTGACCCAGGCGGCTGTCAACCTCCGGCGCCAGGGAGTGGCTGTGTTCACCCTGGGCATAGAGGGGGCCAGTGAGAGCCAGCTGGAAAAGATTGCGTCACACCCCGCCGAGCTGTATGTCTCCATGCTGAAGACCTTCTCTGATCTGGCCGCTCACAACCAGACATTTCTGAAGAAGCTGCGGAACCAGATAACACACACAGTCTCTGTGTTTTCTGAACGAACTGAAACCCTCAAATCAGGTACAGTGTTTTGCTGAGGGAAGTACTATTCATTCCTTTTTCTTTTGTCTTTTATATATTCTGTCTACAAAAATGACTGATGGGTTATAAAGAGGGGAGTGAGAATAAGTTCCTACTTTTTTATTTGAGTTTGATCACATGAAATGTAAGTGGAGGAAAATAAAAGCTATTGAGGTGTTGGAATGGGTCACAAGGACTTCCCTTTTTACCTCCCCCTTTGAGCGGCTTTGATTGGATTCTTTGTTACTTACAAAACACCCCGGAAAATACCATCCTTTGCTTTTTTCTTCCTTCACTTTTTCCCTTCTCCTTTGCCTCTCATGTTCCCCTGCTCTTTCCTTTGTTTCTTTTTTCGTACCTTTTCTCTCCTTTCTCTTCCCCCATCATCCTCAAATTCTAATTTAGAGAATGAACAGGAGGTATGATTTGGGTTGAGGACATTGTAAGTAATTTGTTGTGAAATACTATTCTAGTATCTGTGAGTTTAGAGAGACAGAGATAATGCATTTTATATACTCCATTTATACACATGTATGCTCTGTAAATATTTTTGCATATGTATGTACACATATAAGTATATTCTTCAACAAATATTTATAGCATGTTCACTATAAAAGTGCCATTGTCTGCACATATAAGGCCACTTGCAATACCCCTAGTTTTGTTAACTGACCAGGAGTGAATGAGGAGTGAGTAATTGGTTCAGGATTTCAAGAAACAGAGCTCATGTGTCCACAATGTTTGGTTAAAGACTTTCTCCATCTCACAGCACACCACTTGACTTTTTTGTGAAGCAGTTACCCACTAATGAGAGGAGTGACTTGTAAGTTGTCACTCACCTGTAAGTGAGTTGAAAGTCATCTTCAAATTTCATCCTAATCTTTCATCCTAATCTTTTACTATGTCCCAGTTCACCTTGATTCATGGCAGAGAATTATCAAAATAGTCTTAAACTGTCAAAAGAAATTCTTTTGGCCCAACTGATGCTACAATTCCCCTAGCAGAGCATGTCTTTTACTCCTAGAAGCTCTTTCCCTCATTTTTTTTTTTTTTTTGTCTGAAGATGCTCATATTTGTTGTTCTTACCATCTACTCCCATTTCTTCTTCACGCTTGTCCCAGTACCACACTCAACTTCTTGGTTCCCTTTCAGGTTGTGTGGACACTGAAGAAGCAGACATCTATCTGCTCATTGATGGATCCTGGAACATCCAGGCCACAGACTTCCAAGAAATGAAGACATTCCTATCAGAGGTTGTAAAGATGTTCAACATTGCTCCCCAGAACGTGCGGGTTGGGGCTGTTCAGTACGCTGACAGCTGGGATTTGGAATTTGAGATCGATAAATACTCTAACAAGCACGATTTGGGAAAGGCCATTGAGAACATCAGGCAGATGGGTGGGGGTACGCACACAGGCGCAGCCCTGAATTTCACCCTGGGGCTGTTGCAAAAAGCAAAGCAGCAGCGAGGGAACCGAGTGCCATGTCATCTTGTTGTCCTGACAAATGGCATGTCGGAGGACAGCATCCTGGAGCCTGCAAACAGACTGAGAGAGGAGCTCATCCACGTTCATGCCATCGGGATCAAGGAGGCCAACCAAACGCAGCTGCGAGAGATCACGGGCGAGGAAAAGAGGGTGTACTACGTGCATGACTTTGATGCTTTGAAAGACATAAGAAACCAAGTTGTTCAAGAAATTTGTGCTGAAGAAGGTAGGATAATGGTGGCTTTGCCTGTGGGCTGCAGCTCACAGGTTGCCTTCCCGAAATATTTGGCATTGCAGGTTTGGAGAGGCAAATTTCCAGGTTGAGATTCATTGACTGTGTAGCTGTGTTTGTTTTCAGAAGAAAGCGGAGGGCCCGTTATAGTATTGTTATAATTTGTACCTGGGGCATAAAGATACTTGGTGCCTTTTGTCCTTGTAAGTATGAAGTAGCTTCTTCCTACAAATCCCTACTAGCGTAGACATTTGCTTAGATACCGCATGGGTAAATGATCAAATGATTTCTTATTTCAAGGAATACTTCAGGTTTATTTAAATTGATTTTTAACAAAACTTTTATGAATTCTTTTAGAGCTGTAGCAGTGGTTTTAAACCTGGGGCTGGGGGGATTGCGCCCCCTGAGGGGACATTTGGCAATGTCGAGAGACATTTCTTGTTGTCATAACTAAGCGAATGCTATTGGCATCTAAGGGGTAGAGGTCAGGGATACTGCTAAACACTCCACAGTATCCTACGATGCAGACTGCCCTCCATGATGAAAATAATCCACCCCAAAATGTCAATAGTCTTGAGGTTGACAAACCCTGAATAACACACTAAAGCAAATCACTAAATAACAAAGAGAGTAGTCTCACTTTTACTGCCTCCAGTGCTTTATTTACCTGCTACCAACATTCCCAAAGCTTAACTTCAATATAGAATTATTTGGGTTTGGATGTTCCTGTTCACTCTTACTTTACTTTTTTTACACGAGTAAACATTTCACTTTCTCCCATGCAGCCTGCAAAGAGATGAAAGCTGACATCATGTTTCTGGTGGACAGTTCTGGCAGTATAGGAGATGAAAACTTTGAGAAAATGAAAACCTTCATGAAAAACCTGGTGAGCAAATCTCAGATCGGGGCAGATCGGGTGCAGATCGGTGTAGTCCAGTTCAGCGACATCAATCAGGAGGAGTTTCAGCTCAACAAATACATGTCCCAGAGTGAAATTTCAGATGCCATAGACCAAATGCAACAGAGGAAAGAAACCACAATGACAGGCAGTGCCCTGGCCTTTGTGTCCCAGTACTTCAGCCCCGCCAAGGGGGCCCGGCCCAATGTCAGGAAGTTTCTCATCCTCATCACCGACGGTGAAGCTCATGACGTAGTCAAGGACCCAGCAGAAGCACTTCGGCAAGAAGGCATCATTATCTACTCTGTGGGGGTGTTTGGCTCCAATGTCACTCAGCTGGAGGAGATCAGCGGGAGGCCGGAGATGGTTTTTTATATTGAGAATTTCGACATTCTGCAGAGCATTGAAGATGATCTCGTTTTTGGAATATGCAGCCCCCGGGAAGGTAGGCCTGGGCTTGTCCACTAGTGGGGCTCTCCAGGTACCGTGTGTCCCTGTGAGTCATTATTTCTTGAGTTAAGTAGACTACGATTTGAACACTGGAAACTTTTTGTTTGATTGGAATGCTTATCCTAGTGGCTTTTGACTTACATAGGAAATGTGACCTTTCTCAACTGTTGAATTAGAGTCACTATGGAGCAATTTTGATCCGCCTAGATTCTTTCCCATTTGTAGATGAAGAGCCCTAGGGTGATGGGGCCTCCACTGAAGAGAAGTGGTATCACACTGGGTCTTAGGTCAGGTTCCCAATAGGCAGAAGCTGAGTCAGGGATTCTCATGGAAGTGGTTTATTGAGGAGGTGTTTTTGGAAGGCAAGTAAGGAAAGCAGGATGGGGCATGAGTAAACTTAGCCAGAAGGTGTATTTGCTGGAATCGAGCTTCAGCTGGATCACGTGGGAAACTCTAGAGCCTGAATTACAGCACAGAATCTGTTCCACCTCGAGATGAGACGCCCACGCTGAGTCCTTGGGCTATGTGTGGGCTGCCCGGGCCGGCCATAGATGGGCGTGACCTCTTGGCAAGGCTTCCCTTTGACCTAACATCTACTGTATGTTAGCATATTTTACAGTTTTTAAAAATCATTACTTATATGAAGTGAGATAATGTTTGTGAAAAATACTTTGAGATTTCTTAAATCCTACAAAGGAGGACTATAGCAGGGGAACCTGAGCACAGGGCGCTTCAAAGGAAGTAAATGGTAGAGTCCCTGCCCTCCTCTCATGAAACTTCAGAGGAGTGACAGTGATAAAACACAAGTTCTATGAAAGTAAGGAATTTATTTACACTGTGGCTCACAGGGCTTGAAGACAGAAGCATTGTGAAAAAATCTCTGAGGAGGAGATGGTCTTAATGGGTTTTGAGGGAGAGGGAGAAACACTGTTCTGTTCCAATAACAGTTCTGTTCGACTCCCACCAGCAGGTTGACTGTGGTCTGCCTTTGTGGTACAAGAAGTGCACCTGGAGTGTTTTTCCTGGTAATTTCACTGGGATCAAATACGTATTCTTTGAAGGGTGCTTAACCCCAAGCAGTCTGCCCCCCGTCGCCCGGGGAATCTAAGCAGACTTCCCAGGCCAGCTGAAGGCCAGAAGGACATCGTTTTTTCTTTTGTGGCACCAGCCTATAAAGAAAAACCTCAATTTTTTTCCTATATAGGGAAAACCCCAGTTCTTCCCTACTGTGTTTCTTTCCTGTTGTCCTCTTTACTGTTCATATGACACACTTCACTTCTGACACTTCCGGTCACCAAATGTGTAGAGGTGGTTTATTTTCCCCCCGTATCAACAAGCAATTTTCAGATATCAGCAGGGTGTCCAAGAATTCAACTCAACTCAGACACCATCTAGCTGGAGACAGCATCAGACCCCACAGATTGAGGGCCCAGTTCCATAGGGGTGGGGGGCTGCCCCCACCCCCGCTTCAGGCACCAGTCACAAGCCCAGGTCATCACCGGGGCTTCTGACCGACCTGCTATAGATGGGAGGCTCAACGACCCCCTCCTTGGGCTCACAGAACTCAGGAGAACACGTTTACCATTGGTTACAGGATATGATAAAGGATACAGATGAGCATCCAGATGGAAGAAATGCACAGGGCAGGTTATGAGGGAAGGGATGCAGAGCTATCGTGTGCATGCACCACATTCCATGCCCTCTCCGGCACCCCTCTCTCCCAGCACCTTCCTGTGGCCACCAAACCCCGAAGCTCTCTGAACCCCAGAGAGGATCCATCATTAACTCCATTTTCAGCCCTTCTCCCTTCTCAAGAAAGTGGGGGCTGAGGTTGAAAATTCCAAGCATGGTCTTTCTGGGGACCAGCCCTCATCCAGGAGCCATTCTTTCCAGGAGACAACAGGAAGGAAACATGCAGCAGGGTCCCATCCAGAGTCACAACATTAAAACAAAAGGCACTCCTATCACCTAGGAAATTACAAGCCTGTCAGGAGCTCTGTGTCAGCAACTGCACAGACCAGTATATATTTTCTATCATCTTATTCAGCCTTTCTTGAAGTCAGGGGTGGGGGTAAATATATTGGCCCTTAGGTTTTCAACAGCCCTGCCACACAGCAAGCAAGTGGCTGGCAAATGAAGGAAAAGTGGTGAACCTCTGGTGGAGGGGTGGGCAAATGCTTTCTCACAGTTCCATTTCTCCCGAGAGGACGGGCTAGCATTTGGAGCATTCCTTGGGGAGGGCTGCAGAGACACGGTGCTACATGAGGACTGAATCATTAAACAGCTTACAATTTCACTTCTCCGGAACGTGTGAGTTGGCATTTAGACCTCTGCATTTGTAGACAGAATATATGACATACATGTGGATTAAGTATTAATTGGGTCTTCTTCGTTTTCCTTTTCCATGGCTTGACCCAAGGAACAAAAAGTTAGCAGGAGTGTCATGGTAGGATACCTTAGTTGGTCCAAGTGCAAAATGGGGTTATTTCTATGAGGAGGCCCAATAATGAAAATAGATAATGTTTCCGGAATGTCAAACAGGGAGAAAATGTAACCTTGAAAAGTCAGCCATCATACAACCATGAAAAAAATATACAGTGTTGCCAAATTCATTTTCACTTGGTCATTTCCCCAAGGTTTATCTTAAGAATAAAAATCTCATGAACCCCATGGCTTAAACAGACAAATCTGCATAAATGAAAGCACATGTTGAAGGAACTGTTTATATGGGAAAATTTCCATAGTATTGTGATTTTTCTCTCTCAGTCTAAAAGCATGTTATCCCTCCCACCCCAAAAGAAGGCTTCACTTAGCATCAGAGTTGTCCTAAAAACTCACCTAATTGGGTATTACTACATACAGGTGACACAAATATATGTGCATTGTGTATATATTATCTAAGGAATGGACATTCTAATATACAGCTTGATCCCATGGAGAGGAGACACAATAAAAAAGCAGGCGAGGGCAGGTGAGTCTCCCATGATGTCCGAAGCTAATCTCATGGTTTTCTTTTCTCCTCTTAGATTGCAAGCGATATGAAGTTTTAGATGTTGTATTTGTGATTGATAGCTCTGGCAGCATTGACAATAATGAATATAATATCATGAAGGATTTCATGATAGAGTTGGTGAAAAAAGCTAATGTTGGCAAGAACCAGGTCCGGTTTGGGGCTATGAAGTACGCTGATGACCCAGAGGTGTTGTTTTACCTGGATAATCTTGACACAAAATCGAAGGTGATTTCAGTGCTCCGGAATGACCAGCCCATGGGGGGCAGCACCTACACAGCTGAGGCCCTGGGCTTCTCAGACCACATGTTCACCGAAGCCCGGGGCAGCCGCCTACACCAAGGGGTCCCCCAAGTCCTCATCGTGATCACCGATGGGGAATCCCATGATGCAGAAAAGCTCAATGCCACAGCCAAGGCCTTGCAAGACAAAGGCATTCTTGTCCTGGCCGTGGGGATTGCTGGTGCTAACCCCGTGGAGCTGCTAGCCATGGCAGGGTCTAGTGACAAGTACTTCTTCGTGGAGACTTTTGGAGGCCTGAAGGGGATATTTTCAGACGTGTCAGCCAGTGTGTGTAACTCTTCACAAGTAGGTAAGGTTTGTCAATTAGATTTTTCTTTCTTTTTTTTTTTTTTAAGAGAGTCATGGTCATTTTTTTGTTTGTTTGTTTTAAGATTTTATTTATTTATCTTTAGAGGGGAAGGGAAGGAGAGAGGGAGAGAAATATCAATGTGTGGTTGCCTCTTGTGTGTCCTCTGCAACCCAGGCATGTGCCCTGACTGGGAATCAAACCGCGATCCTTTGGTTTGCAGGCCTGCGCTCAATCCACTGAGCTACACCAGCCAGGGCAATTAGATTTTTCTTAATTGTCAGCAGAGGTCTCAATGAGGGAGAAAGCAATGCCCCTCAGGAGCAAAGCTCTCCAAACAGGGGAGAAGCAGCACTAATTGTTTGGCAGGGCATCGCACGGGCCCTGCTCCCCGAAGAAGAGTGCGTTCTACAACATTCCTACTCACTTCTGCCTGCGCTCTCCTGACAGTGGGGAATTCGTTGTTTTTTGAGTAACCTTTATTTATTGGAGCACAAATTTGTTTCCATGTCATTCCCATCCATTAGTTTTTCTTCCTGCTCTTTACACAGGAAATCAAATTCCATCTCTTCCTAATAATCAGTGATCATTTCCTGAAGTTTTCTCTCCTCCAGGCTATGAGTCTTCAGTTCCTTCACCTATTATGACACAAGCTTGTTTAAGACACAGAGCCCAATAACAAACCTTCTGTTCCAACCCCAGCTGTTTCCAGGGCAGAGTCCAGCAGGACTTCCTTTGCCCTGGGTGTTGTGTTTCTGTCCCAGCATCTGGAGATTGCATTGCTGTATGTGTGTGTGTATGTATGTATGTATGTGTGTGTATGTATGTATGTATGTATGTAGTGTCATTTCACACCATTTCAAAGGGAGATCGTGATGTATTAAAGTTCCTTACATTTATTAAGAGTATTATACTAAAAATACTGAGTATTTTTTATTAGATGAATTGCTATTAATCTAGGATTCCACCATCTTGGTGCAATTCTTTTTAAAAATTAACTTTTCTGGTTTTCATGTGCATGGCCTCCCAAGAAGGCAGCTACTGTCTTCCTCTTTCACAAAACTAACAATCTTTGTGGGTCTTACCAAAGACTAGGACAGATTTCCTGCCTTCTGGTGGCCAATGCCTAAAATTTGATTTGTCCTTTTCAAGTTCACTATAGAAGTAGATAACTGCATTTTTTAATGAGAAGTATTCCCTTGGGCAGGAAAAAAGTACTTTATTTTTTTCACTTGAATCTGAAACAAAGAAATTTAGTAAGTTAACCAATTCCTGAAGAACCCGGTTATCATATTTCTTTTTATCTCTCTCCTGCATCTCTCAGCCATGGGACTCCCCAACACCTTTACTTTTCCACGAGGCTGACATGAGATGCGAGTGAGTTAGGTCAGTGGTGAGGGCTCTGGAGACTTCAGGGAAATGTTAATGCTTACCAGAAGGCTAAGGAAGACGTGTGCCAAGTGTAGCTCATTCACTGGCCATGGTCTTTCATAGCCTTTCTGTTTTGTATTTTCTGTGTCAATACCAAGGAAGCATCTCTAAACTATACTGCATTGTTTGTTCAAAAACACTATTCTCAAGTGAATATTTTTACCGATATGTGCCTGAAAGGAAGCTGATAAAGCAGAAAATGAGATATAGGCCAGTAGGCATGATTTTAAAACTTCAATTTTCTTCATAAACAATAAAGGAATTACCGGCTCCACCAACCAGGGAGGCCAAGTCAGTACTCCAGATCATCTGTGTCTTGGTCTGAATCTCTAAGTGAATGTGTGCTTTTTTGTTTTTCCTTGCTATGCCACTGCTGTCACTGGGTTTTCCAGAAGGCTAGATTGCAGGTAAGGACAAGTTTTCTGTAGCATCCCCCTCCCCCAGTTTGGGAAAGAAAAAATGGTGGAATAAGGCCAAATGGAAAAGCTAAGAGCAGCACAAGGAGATGGGAGAGCTGTTCATGCCTGGTGCCACCTTTATGAACTGATTGCTTTTATTTCTTCTCCAGTTAACATGACCACAGGGCGGCATAAGATAAGAAATCACTTTCAGAAATACTGTTTCTATATAACTACACACATTTCATTTACCGTGGTTGGGTGAAATAAAGAATGACAATCTAATCTCTTTTTGTCATTTCCTTTCCTTGTCCTTATAGATTGTGAAATTGAAAAAGTAGATCTCGTTTTTCTCCTGGATGGCTCCACTAGCATCGCTCAGGAAGACTTCAAGAAGATGAAGGCGTTCTTGGCGTCCGTCATTCAGGACTTTGACGTCAGCGCCAACAGAGTGCGTATAGGAGCCGCCCAGTTTAGCCATGACTATCGTCCTGAGTTCCTCCTGGGGAGGTTCACAGGCAAAAAGGAGGTATCATTGCAGATTGAAAACATCCAACAGATTTCTGGAAACACACACATCGGTGCTGCACTCCGGAATGTGGGGCATTACTTCCAGCCGCACATGGGCAGCCGGATAAACGCAGGTACCCCGCAGGTGCTGCTGGTCCTCACAGATGGCCAGTCCCAAGATGAGGTGGCTCAAGCCGCTGAAGACCTGAGACACAAAGGCATCGACATCTACGCTGTGGGCATCGGGAAGGTGGATGACCAGCAGCTTATTCAGATCACTGGGACTGCGAGTAAAAAGCTTACGGTTCATAACTTCAATGAACTGAGTAAGGTCAAGAAGAGGATAATTCGCAACATCTGTACCTCGGGCGGTGAGAGCAGTAAGTATTCAAATGTGTCCCTCATGCTCACTGCTCCCCTGTCTTCATTCACAGTGTCCTCAAGCTGTGTTTGCAGCTGGTGAGGGTCTTCAGGCTGGTGCCTCTGGATTTTGAGTTGAACTTTTCACAGTTACCGAGTTTTTTTTTTGTGACTTTGTGGATTGAGAAACAGGGCTTCTGAAAGACTTGTCTTTTTTTCTCCATCTGCTGGGACAGCACGTCCCTTTTGTGAACGGGAATCTTTCCATTTCAGAAGGTGTGAGGAGAGAGCCTTTGTTTACAATCTGGTTGGTTTCAGAGGCTGGAGAACATATACCAAAGAAATAAACCATTTGACGGATTTTGGTTGCCTGGCAATGGGGCCTGAGTGCTGTGGAACAGAGAGGCAGGGGATGAGTTTAAAGGTTTACATCTTTACTATGAAACTTTACTGCAGAAATTTGTAACTGTTTGAAAATCAGCACATTGTGACTTTTTTTTCCAACAGATGGGAGGAAAGGTTTTGAAGGAAGGATAGCTTTTTCTGTTTTTATAAATGCACCGAGAATGTTGGCTGTGATTCTGTGTAATTACCCGTGATAAACACTAACCCTGGATTCTCACCAGGGAGAGAAAAGCTTACGTAGTTGTTGAGAGGCAGCTCCAGAGACGGACATTCTGCTACAAATCCCTGCTCGATGGCCACTTTTTCTTGGTCAGGTTTCTTACCTTCTGTAAGTTTAATTTTCTCATCTGTATGAGGTGAACAGTAGCAGCACCTAGTTCAAAAGATCATTGTGAAGCTTAAATGAGAAAATGCCTATTTAAATTTTATAAGAGAGGACCCCCAAATCCCCCAGAATTTACTTATAAAAAAATTGTGTATTTATTCTTACATGTTAAACTTTAGTCACCTCCAATGTACTCTCCATTTGATGCAATACACCTATTGAGACGTTTTTTCCACTGCTCAAAACAATTTTTGAACTTGTTGATTCCGATGCCTTTTAGTGCTTCTTTATTTTTGTTTCCCCTCTTCCATACTGGTAAAATATTTCCCTTTGAGGAGTTTTTCCATCCAGGGGAAACCAAAAATAAATGTCGCTCGGAGTGACATTGGGTGAATAAAGAGGGTGCGGCATGGGGGTCATGTCATGCTGTTTTTAGTCAAAAACTGCTGAACACTCAGCGCAGTGTGGGCAGGAGCTCATATAAATCACCCATCAGGAAATGGGCAAATACATTGAAAGAGTCTTCAAAAGAAATCCACCGAAGCCACATGCAGCCTCTCGCAACACTGATACAGGTGGGTTCCCAGAACATTCACCTAGGGAAGCTTGTACTATAAGGGACTCACCCTCCAGAAGATAATTCCAGTTTTGGGGGGTTTCCCCTCTCCTACTTTGAATAAGCATGGCACCAGAGATATAATTATAAAGTACTCTATTCTTATCTACCACTGACCCATTAACTTTATTTATGGGGACCAGCTCTTCTCTTGCCCCCATTTTTTGAGATAAGTGAACCTCTTCTTGCTGGTTGATATGTCCATCCCATTATAACTGTTGTAACTCATTTAAGGTCACTCTGCGTTCCCAACCTGCCACAGGCTGCTCACCTGTCACAGAGATGAGGTCACATGTGGCTGGCGTTTTACCCATTGTTCCCACCTATCCTCTTCTCCCAGACCCTGCCCTCTTCTTGCTCACCATGCTTTCTGGCTTCCCCAGAATGGGCTGGGGAAGGGAGAAAAGCTAAAGAGCTACAGGGAAGTTGGTGTTTGATGGCACTTGTCAGGACTTAGTTTTCTTTGATGATAGCCCATGCCTAAGGTTGGGTCCATCCCTGGCTCCTTCAAAGATTTTCCCACCTGCCTGCCATCACCTCCACCTTCACCAAAGCACATTTCTCAGGGGATCTTTCCACCATAGTTTCCTTGAGGAACATAAGCATGTCTCAACTCCAGATGTTCCCTTATGCCTTTCTCAGCCTCCAGTTTTCTGGCGATGCCTTCAGCTTTATTCTGCCCCTCCAGGAATAGCCTTGCTGGACAGGAAATCAAGGAGCCCACAACAGCTTTTTCTTACATGTAACCACAGCAGCTCCAAGGGAAACAATAACACTAATATCTCTGATAAACACTGGAATTTATGTGCCCCTCACCTCCAGCGTGGCCACCTCTCCTTTGCAGAAACAGCAGCATGCCGTCCTGTGTCTCATTCATTAGAATGTCAAGGCTTGTGTCATCTCCAAGTTATGTCTTAAAGCTCCTCTCTCTTGACTTAAAGAGGAAATTACCCTCTTTCCTTGAATATGTGTGTATGTGGTGGGACAGCTCACTGCTCATTGACAGCTCTCTCCAAAAATGCTCTTCTGAACTTCAAGTTCAAGTCTTTTATAAGACCCACTGTGTAGGCTAAAGCTTAAGAGTCCCATCATTGATCAGGGATGATTGTCTTTCTAAATCCTGCTTCATGATCTCCCCATCCTTTGGAATGTGTCTGGTGATCTCAGCCAAACCTACCTCATTAACTTCTAGTTTCACATAGAGTACTCATTTGCAATTATTAGGGAAAAATTATCTTGGAGCCATCTAGTTAGTTTCTACTTGGGAGACTAAAAGAAAACCATGTGGAAAGTCAAAGCCAGGGGTCTATGCTCTAAGCAGTGAGTGAGTGAGCTTTAAAGGAAACAGTCATGAGCACAAAAATAAATAAATAAATAAATAAATAAATAATAAAAAAATAAAAAATAAATAAATAAATAACTCCAAGATAAACTGGAAGTCATTACTGCAGCAAGCAAGAATGTGAGGTCTTTGTAGCCAAGCTGTGGGCTGAGGACCTAGGAGGCTGGAATGAACACTGGTAAAGCTTCAAAGCCATGTGAAATATATTAGAGGATGCCTGTTCTTCTTAAACTGTAAACTCTGAACTCAAGGAAATCAGATGATAGCTTGGTGTGGCTCAAAGCGAACCAGACTCACAGCCTGAACACCTATCTAGTTTTGCTTCTTATTAAAATATGCATAACTTTGGAGACATCACTATCTCTTTTTAGTTTTTCTCGTGATAGGGAGATGAGGGGAAGTGACTAAGGATCAGTATTTCTTGAGCATCTATGAAGGGTCAGGCATGGTGCTCTAAGCATTATAAGTGCATTATCTCATTAGTCTCCCCAAACCTTATATGGTTTATATTTTTATCCCCAATTATAAACAAGGAAAATGGGATTCAATGGAATATTGCTAACTTGACCCAGAACATACAGGAAGTAATAGACTAAGCAAATTTTAAAAGCTAGGTCTGTCTGACTCCAGTCCAGTTTTATTTTGTTGTTGTTAAATACACTGCCTGTTTTCCTGATGTGGTTGTTGTCTAGAGTGTCTAATGCCAACGTTCTGAAGAAGTAGTGCTTCAGTGTTCTGCTTCACCAGTTTATATCCGGAACTTAAGACATCATGGGTTTCTACCTCAGCATTGTTTCCATGAGCTGCTGCTCCCTGAGGAAACCACCCACTGTTAAGCTGTCATTTCCAACCTCACAATCCAGTAGCAGAACTAGGAACCTTCCTGACCTATCATCACTGGCTACCCAGAAAGTGGTAAAGTAAGGTGATTTGGCATATGGACTCTAGACAAGCTTCCATGCTTGGAATTCAGGTGTAGTAATAACTGTGAGGCAGTAGTAATTATGGTGGTGGGCAAGCTGTTCTGTCACAGCTGCTTCTTCAGCAGAAGTTCCTACTTAGTCTGTGTTTCATAAGCATAAGTGAGATCATGAATGGAAAGTATGTGGTAAGTGTTTAAGGAGCATTAGGAAGTATCATAGAGTTTGCAGAGGGCATATTGAAGTGAACTTATAAATGCAAGATACATGGAGTGATGAGGTTAGTTCACAGGGCAATTAGCCAAGAGTTCCTTAGTTTAGGAACTTTAATATTTTAGCAACATTTTAGAGCCATATTCGAAAGTAATGTCTTAAGATACACCAAAATCCCCCAAGCAACTAAACTCCAAAGTCTGGGGGTTTTGTTTGTTTGTTTTTTTAACTTTTATTCCTGCTTATGTTCCTGATTTTTCTTTGAGCCTGGCTGTTCTGACTACCTAGAGAAGAGCAGGCAGTTCTCAGGATGTTAAAGTCCTGGCTTTTTTGCGAGAGGCATGGAGACATAATTAGATAGCCAAAGAATCAAGACTACCTCTTGTTGGTTTGATCTCCAAAGTATATAAAGAGCTCACATGACTCCACTCCAGGAAGACAAACCACCCAATTAAAAAATGGGCAAAGGACCTGAACGGACACTTCTCCAAGGAGGACATATGAAGGGCCCATAGACATATGAAAAGATGCTCAACATCACTAGCCATCAGAGAGATGCAAAGTAAAACCACAGTGAGATACCACTTCACACTGGTCAGAACGGCGATGATTAACAAATCAACAAACAAATGTTAGAGAGGTTGTAGAGAAAAGGGAACCCTAGTGCACTGTTGGTAGGAATACTGACAGGTGTAGCCACTGTGGAAAACAGAATGGAATTTCCTCAGAAAACAAAAAATGGAACTGCCTTTTGACCCAGCAATTCCACTGCTGGCAGTATACCCTTATAATCCTGAAACATCAATTCAAAAGAACCTTATGCACCCCAATGTTCATAGCAGCACAATTTATGATAGCCAACTGCTACAAGCCACCTCAGTGCCCATCAGTAAATGAGTGGGTCAAAAAACTGTGATACATTTACACAATGGAATACTACACAGCAGAGAGAAGGAAGTCCCACCCTTCACAACAGCATGGATAGAAGTGGAGAGCATTATGCTAAGTGAAATAAGCCAGGCAGTGAAATACAAATACCATATGATCTCACCTATAAGTGAAACCTAATCAATAAAACAAGCAAGCAAGACATTGAAATAAAAAACAAACAGTAACTGGAAGGCGGGGGACGGGGGGGGGGACGGGGGGAACAGGGGAAGGGTCATCAAGAAACATGTACAGAGGACCCATAGGCAAAGCCAAAGTGGGGAAGGATTGAGGGTGGGAGAAGAGGGTGTATGTGGCAGGGGAAAGTGGTGACGGGGAAAATGGAGACAACCGTACTTGAACAACAACAACGAAATAAATCTGTCTTCTAATCTTACTAACATAGCCTAACATCTTGACAGTATTTCTTAATAAGCATCTGCCATCATCAACTCCAATTAAGGACTTTCTTTATAAGTCTGTTAATTAAAATGAGCTTTTGGGTCCGGCAGTGAATCGTGAGACTGGAACTGTCATTCCAATCCATTCTTTTCTGTTCTTTTGTATTTTTGTTTTTAAATATGTAATCTTATTTTCATAGGAAAGAAAATTAATGCCCAGAGAGGTTAAGAGAACTTGCCAAGTTATTTAGCAACAACAGAGTCGTGACTAGCACATCACTAACGTTGAACCTTGTGCCGTCCCACTCAAAAACCTCTCTCCTCCAGGCTTCCACATGCTGTTTGCAAAGACCAGTCAAATGCTTAGAACACTGGTTTTGCATCTCCTTTTTATCGTCCTCTCTAGTTCTGTGGATTACCTTCTTAATTTCCCTTGCACTTATTACTCCTATCCTCACTCCTGCTATCCTCATTTAATCCTTCATTTCTTTTGGAAATCCAATTTTAGCCTGCTAGCTCAATTCCCGAATGATCCCTGCCTCTTATTAACTTTGAAAGTTCCTCATTCTAGAGCAGATGTCTCTGTAGAGTTTGTAAGGTCATCGTGAGAGTCCATATGTTGAGTATGACCTCATTCCTCCGATTGCATTTAGATGCATAGCTGCTTACTCTGGACTTGCTCCCTAAATTCTGTTCCTTAGATCACATTATTATGGAGTTATTTGTCAACTGGAATTAGTTAAACACAAGGAACTTATTTACTAGAGTTTGTCCTCTCAGTTATCCAGGCAAAAAAAAAAAAATTAAAATACTCAATTTCTATAGGGGACAGTCCTCAAGATTACTCAGTGACATTTTGGCATTTCTGTCAATGTTTGCTTTTTTACAAGAGGCTGTTTTCCTGGAAGGCAAAACATTTTGGTTACTGAAAGGTTTTCTGGTCCGGGGGTTAAAACAATGTTCATTCAAGAAGGAAATTTTCAATCTCAAGATAGAAACGAAAGGATTTAGATTAAGGAGGAATTTTGGAAAGGAGATAGTCTGATGCTTCCTCCTGACTGGTTTCTTCATCTCACTTTCTGAATATTGGAGAAGAGATGATTTCCAGTAAAGTAAGTACAGTAAAATAAAATCTACCTTTCAGATTTTCTTGATAACATATTGATTCACTTCAAAAGTCATGGTGAAAATTGATGATCAATTATAGCTTTTATTTTCCCTCATCTGACCCCTTTTCCACTAAAAATGAGTCAGATTACTGGTCCTTGTTTTAAGAATTGAAACTGACATTTTCATTTCAAAGATTTGCAAATGTTCCACTGGCCAGTGTGTCTGGAGGTAGCGAAGGCAGGCATTTATCCACACAACAAGTATCTGAAAAATTGCTTATCTAAACAAAGCAAATGAAAAATATACACTCTTCCCCTTTCACTTACCAACAAGCTGTATGGTGTTGAATTTATTGAAAAAAGCTTGAAGATTTTAGTCAAGCTAGAAGTTCTTGAGAGAAAAGTGTATGCGATATGTCACAAGACTCGATTCTTCTCTAATTATCTTCCCTTTATGAGGCTCAACTTAAAATATTGAGTCCCTTCTAGTTTCTCCAGTGCTTAAATGTCCCTGGAGTTAATAAGTGCAGAAGCAAAGCATTTTAAATATAATACCCTCTTTGAGTAGTTCTTGAACCCCAAAAGGCATCGGCTTTGCCTTTGTGAGTGGCTGAGCTCTGAAGGCAGCACCTTCTTTGACAGGGTTAAGTACGGGTTATTCAGTGCCAGGGTCTTCACCTGTGGGGCATAAACTAAGCAAGACCTCAGAGGATCTGTGGAAGCATTTGTTTCTCTTTGTACTTTTTCTTTTCCGAGTGGATTTTAGAGGACAGAAAGAGATGCCTTTTGGAAAGATAAATCATCAAAATCATTCCTTTAGAGAAGTTTTTTTGTGACTTCTTTTTCTAAATGACTTTCTCTATGCAAATGTTTTTATATTTCTCTTATAATTCAGTATTTGTTGAGTGACCTGAATTGATAAGTAGCATGATATGAATTTGCTTTTCTAGACTATTAACATTTCCACAATATACTTTTGATATTTAAATGACTCTGCAGAGCTTTTCCTATAACCACAGAAAATTTTTCAGAACTTTGTTATAGAATCAGCTAGATTTTCTACCAGTGAAAAATAATACTATATACCTATACTCTTACAGGTTATGGAAGAGTGATTCTGAGCCTCTTCTGTGACTCCCTCATGTTCTTTCTTATTTTCCAACTTTGTAACTGGAATAGAAATAAGAATTCCAAATCCCTTGAATCAGACATGGCATCTAAGTCGAATATGGTGATTATTTAATCTAATAACATATGCTTTTCCCTTGAACCCTAGATTGTTTCGTGGATGTTGTGGTAGGATTTGACATCTCAACTCAGCAGAAGGGGCAGACTTTGCTCGACGGTCAATCTTGGGTGGAAACCTACCTGCAAGACATCTTACGCGCCATCAGCTCCCTTAACGGGGTTAGCTGTGAGGTAGGCACAGAGACCCAGGTTAGCGTGGCTTTTCAAGTGACCAACGCCATGGAAAAATACTCACCCAAGTTCGAGATCTACAGTGAAAACATACTGAATAGCTTGAAGGATGTAACAGTTAAAGGACCGTCCGTTCTCAATGCAAACTTCTTGAGTTCCCTGTGGGATGCATTTCAGAATAAATCGGCTGCCCGAGGCAAGGTAACTTGGTTTAATTTTATGTGTTGGTCTGCGGCTGCAGCAACCTCCTTTTCACTCATGTTTCCTTTTTGAATACTTTCCTAGGTGGTTCTCTTATTTTCAGATGGATTGGATGATGATGTTGAAAGACTCGAACAAAAATCTGATGAGCTTAGAAAAGAAGGTATTGAGCATGGGGGAGGTGTCGGGAAGGGATGTTTATTAACTTTTTGGTCTCAGAACCCAACTCTGGCTCTTCAGTGTCCAGGCACTCAATCCTGAATTTTCCAGTCTTTCCACTCCGTATGCACTTGACGGAGTGAATGAGTTCTCAGAACATGTTGGCGTCTCCTTTCTCCCTCAGGCCCTGCGTATGTGAAACAGCACTGAATTCAAAGTCCTATTCTTTCTCTTGCATTACTACTACATTTGTTCTTCCTAAGCTTTTCTGGAGAGTGTTCCTACCTAACCTTGCCTCATATTATCTAATACTACTGCTTCTTCAGTATCAGCAGAATGGAACCATGTGTTTCTCTTTCATCAAAGAATGAGAGAGTGGGATTATCTTCTTCTGACACTCCTAAAGTTTTCAGAGTTGCAAGCATTCTTGGACAAGGTGACTCATGTTTTGGGACTTCCTGATTAGTTCCTTTCCTTAGACCACAGAAAGACCAACACCATGGTGTTTATGAGTTTGTAAAGCTCTGATGTGACTCCTTAGGCTTTAAGAACTGGTGCCCAGTCTGGATTGTTATCATCCCTACTAACATTTGTGGATCAGTTAAAGAAAAATGCACCCAAATGTTCGGGTCTGATGAAGGAGAGAAAATCTTTCCTATAAGTGGGTGCTGTTGGTGCCTCACCCAGTCTCCCCCTTCCAGCCAGTAACCCCCAGCCTCCAGCTGTGAGTGTCAGGTGCTAACAACTCCCAGGTCCCCCTTCTCTGAGGAATTGCCCTTGGCCAATGGGAGCCCCCTCACCTGGAAGGTTACTCCCTGTCCCACCCCTGAGCAGCAGGTAGAATACAAAGGGATGGATCTTTGCCTCTAAATAGCAGCACATGGTGCAATTTATGCTCCAAGTTCCTCATGGGATCAGCTGACGCTAGACTGCAGCTGAAACACTGTCTTGCTCAGCTCCCTTCCTGCCCTGTCCTGCTCCTCTCATCCCTTTGTTCTGAGAGTGTTTCTCAATAACTTGTGTGCAGCCAAGTTGCTATCTTGGGCTCTGTTTCTAGAGAATCTGACCTAAGACATCTGCCTCCAAGGTTGGTTATTAGAGACTGAGTGGATTTTGTCTTTGCTGTTTGGTTCTCTCCAATCTTAAACAAATTGCAAAGTTCACTGAATTTACAGCTGGAGAATGAAGATTTTTATTTTACCCTTTATTTCCTAAAGCCGCATTCTCTGTATCCTATCAAGTCTTGACATTTCTTTCATGAGCTGTAGTGGAAATTTTAATTAACAAGACCTTGGAGTGCTTAGTTTGGGTGGGTAGGTTGGTTATTTATTTATTTATTTATTTTTAATTTCAGCTTTTCTTTTGTGAGGAAAGATGTACCTCTTACAGACCATATCAGAGTTTTCTCTTGGAAGTTTTTCTTAGAACGCCTAGATTTCTAAGGCCAATCTTATTCTTCCAACTCCCAAAGAAAATTTAATTAAATAGATTTCAACTTCAGAAACTAGATTTCTCATACCCTCAGAAATTCAGGATGTTTGGGGAGAAATAAGGGATGATGGCCATAACGTTCTTTGGAAAGTATCAAATGAACAAGGAGTATCTCTAGCTCTGGCTTCCCATATTTAAATACACATGATTTCAGGTGACACTGGGACCTATGACCAATTGACCTAAGAGAGCCTCCCTAACATTAGGCCATGTAAATTGCTATATTTTACACATGTTAACTCTGCCATCACCATGAAACTGGAAGAGAGCAGGAGAAAAAGATCCTGAGTGGTGCGTGTGGCTTTATAACTAATCCATGTGGATTGGGGTTTGAATTAGTCTCTTAATTTTTAAAGATCCAGTACTCTAGAATATACTCAGTGATTATGTATCTTGCCAGTGTTTGAAGTCTTTTCTTCCTTAATATATTTGTAGGAATTGAAGACATTGTATTTAAGATCACATGATTCATTTATTGGGTGGCTCTGAAAGGAGCAGGATTGGAATCCCTATCCTGAGAAAAGTAGTTACAAATGATAGTTCTGTGAACATTTCCTGCAAATCAACAATTCCATGGTTCTCCTAACTCTTCGGTTTCCTGGGAACTTATAAGTAGATGTGAGATTTTTTTCCCCCTTATAAATAAATTCACTCTCAAGCCTTCTCTTAATCATTTACTCCAATTGACAAACTCAGCATTCCTCATTGCCTCTCCCAGCCCTCCCGATCGTCCCTCTTCTCATCTTCATTTTTGTAACAGTAACTAACTGTCCCTGTTTGCTCGAGACAAGCCTGAGACTATCAGCACAAAAACCAGGAAAGTCCATGCAAACCAGGACGGTTTGGTCACCCCATTCTCCAGTGTTTCTTTATTTCACCTCAGCCGACCACTCTGTTACCCCCTCCTAGAGCTTGAGCCGCCCCAGTGTGTCCCTGAAACCTTATTCCCCACATTCTCCTCTTCATCTACCCCTCACTCCACTTAAAATCACCTGTAAACCTGTATCAGAAGGCATTCTTAGCTCTCAGTCAAGTCCTTGAACATTTCTTTATTCCAGTCCATTGGTTTCCATGTCCCATCCAAAGAATCCCATACCCATCCATCACAAAAATGAGAAAACTTATGCCAGTGGAGCCAGGTTTTCATAAAGCTAAGTTTCTTCAACTTTAGGGCTGGTGTTTATGATTATGTCCTTAGTACATTTTTGTCATTAAAATTTCCTTTGGGTCTAGGCTTTGGAATTGGGTTCTCTGGGTGTGAACCTAAAAATACCGTCTGAGTCTGTCATTTAACGTCTGCAGTCCTCAGGTTGACTGTAAAATAGAGCGATAATCATACATACCTATACAACTGTATTTGTATCAGATGAGATAATGTATGTAAAGCACTCAAGCAACTTCTAGGCACGTGGTAGCTGTTCAAAAATGAGAGCACAGCTGTTGCTATGGTTACCACCACCGTAATGATGGCCAGCTTTATTACTATCATTACTTAATGTTCCTACTTTGCAAGATACATCAGCCCTGTCAGTCCCTAAAAGTCTTCTTTGAACTCTCCTGGTCTTCACAGTCCCAAAGCCAGTGAGCCACAGCTCTTGATGCCTATGTGTCATTTGTTTCTAATTACTGGACAAGAGGTCTTTTACTGTCCTTTGCTACCTACAATTTATTGTCTATTCCTTACGAGGTCATTTAGGTCTGAGCTCCTCCAACTTTAATGTGCACACCAGTCACCGAAGGGCTTTATTAAAACACAGATTCTGATTCCGCAGGAGTGGCATGGGGCCTGAGATTCTTCTGCATTTCCGATGCGCTCCAAGGTGGTGCCAGCCTACTGCTCCATGGATCCCCTCTGAGTGGCAAAAATTCAGGATACTTACTTGATACATCAGTTCCCCTGTACTTGAGCATGTTCTGTGGACCCTTTTAAACTCCCTACCTCACTGTGGTCGTTTCCCATCTCCAGTTTAATTTGTTCTTCAAAACCTAATTCCTTTTATGCTCTGATTAGTCTTGTTACTTGTCAGTTTTACGTGTGTGGTCGGGGGAAGTGGACAGCGAAAAGAGGGTTCCTCATGCGTCTGTTTTCCTAGAATAGCAGTTTGGATACATGTGCACAAAGATTAAAATAACAAGCCCTCCTCACCTGGAGAATTGTAAATTGTGTTGGACAGGCCTGAATGCCCTCATAACTGTCGCTCTGGATGGAGCCACAGATTCAGGTGACCTGGCTGATCTTCCCTACATTGAATTTGGGAAAGGATTTGAGTACAAGACCCAGTTCACCATTGGAATGGGGAATCTTGGGAGCCAACTGTCAAAGCAGCTGGTAAGTTGTCCAGAAAGGGCAGGTGAGTTTAAATTTTCTATTTCTTTTGTGTATAGGCTTAGTACTTATGCTTATGAATTTGAACTGATTTGTTCATTTGGGAGTGAAGAAAGACTTTTCTGAATTAGTGGACAGCTGAAATAAGAGGGTATTTTGAAAGAACTGTAAGATAGAAGAGGTGTGTCAAAGCATATTTCATTTATATACTTGACGGAAAATGAAGGAAGAAAAAGAAACTGAACAGCACATTTGACTTTGGGTGCTGGGCACACAATGCAGCATACAGACCATGTGTCATGGAAATGTGCACTTAAACCTACATGATCCCATTCACCCGTGTCACCCAAATAAATTTAATTTAAAAAAATAGCAGCTACTCTCCTCTCAAATGACAGTCCAGGAATGTAAGTGCCAAAGGGAATTTGAGACTTGGGAGGCGATGGGCAGCTGCCTCAGTCATCCAGTGTTCACATCCCTCGTGGATCCTCAGGGCCACAGCTCGCCACACCGAGTACGATTCTAGTGCCTGTGATGCGTGTTTTCCCCACAACAAGGCCTGTAAATGAGAGCCAGCTACATTTAGGGTTTAATTATAGAAAAAGCAGTCTGTGCCAATGTTGATGGAAAACTAACGATGTAGTGATAGTCATCCTATGTTGTACTTCGTGAGCGATCAAAAGATTTTGCTGTCTTGACTAAGCGAGATTTTTGCCTTTATCACCTCATGTCTGCATGAGATGCATTTCAATCGTATTTCTTTTAGAAATGTACAAGAATTCAAACTAGAGTGGTTAATGTTACCAAGTCATGTGGCACTACTTTCACCTTAATAAATGGCTAATAACTTATAATCTGCTTATAATTTATAAAATCCATAATCTGCATATTGGGACACTTTCCAATAAAGTACAAGCTCCTGCTATTTTGCACCTATAGAATTTCTATATAAGTAGATGTTTCAACACAATTTATTCAGTGTAGTAATCATGTAAAAACAATTGATTAAAGAATGTGAAAGTTTTGTTTGAATTTCTTTGTACATAGGAAAATACTGTCTATTTTTTAAAATGTATTTTTCTCTCTACCTCTCTTTGAAATCTGTAGTGGTAGGTCAGAGAGGGAGGAAGTTATTCCTCAAAACGAGACTTGGTTTTTAAATATTACATAAATGCAACACTATACAAGAAAAACTTAATTTTAGACATATATTAATTTTAATGTTAATTGTAGGAGATTTGATATTGTAGGATTTTGGTGATCCAAAGAAAACTGATATCTAATATGAACTCAGTGAATGTCTTTTGCTATTATTTGTTTTCATATATTTCAAGTGTTACTGGTTTCTCAGAGATTTTCAGAAAAATAAGAATTTTCTGATGTCAGAACAGAAGCATTATGTAATAAGAAACAAAGAGGAGAAATTGCTACGTAGTTATAACAGAAAATTTCATTTTCATCACACTTTAATTTTGATAGGAAACTTCTCAACACAAAGACTGATTCTATCCCACTAAGGCAAATGATGGCATTTACTATAAATAGAATTTTCCTAAGAATTAATTTTGTGGGTTAATTATAAAACTGCCGTGGAATATGTCTATTATTCAGGGGATGATTAACTACATCCAGGATGAAATTCACTCAGATTTTAAAATACAGAATATGATTAGAATATGATTTTGGGGGCCGGAGTGGATGGATAGAGGAATATTCTCCTCGTGCCCCCACCTCTATAGCAAGTGCTTCTGAAACGCTGACCCTGCAACTGGCGTTCTTGAAATCCTGTTACACACAGACTGTTCTGCAAGCATGTATCAGTGGACTCGGTTCCAAGCAGCGTGACTCTGGGCATCGTCTAAACCCTTTAGCATACAAAGAATTCACAAGACAGGAAACAAAGCAGCATGCACTCCTTTTGTTGGACAGAACACTGGGGGCAGAATTATACAGGGTGAACAGCAGCACCATGGTTAATGCTGGGATGGCGGAAACAGGAAATCATGTAAATCAATTGTTGGGTCGGCCAAAAAGTCTGTATGGTTTGTTCCATAAAATAAAAGACACATTTTTCATTCTCATGGATAACTTTGTTGATTTGGATATTTTGAGTATGTCAGCTGTCTCCCATGTGGTATAATGTTGATTATTCTATTTTATTTATTCTTTATTCTTGTTTGTTCTTTTACAGTTTTCCCAATTCTCCCCACTTTGCCCTCCTCTGTCCTGCCCACCCCCAGCTCCCACAATCAATCCCCATGCCATTGTCCATGTCCATGGGTCATTCATACATGGGTCATTGACTAATCTCTTCCCCTTGTTTCCATCATCCCCCATCCTCTCTGGCAGCTGTCAGTCTGTTCCATGTTTCCAAGTCTCTGGTTCTGTTTTGCTCATTAATTTAGTTTGTTCATTAGATTCCTCTTATACATGAAATTATATGGCATTTGTCTTTCACCAACTGGTTTCTTTCACTTAGCATAATAGTCTTCAGTTTCATCCTTGCTGTCACAAAGGATGAAAAACATTTCCTTGTTTCTTTCTGCTGTGTAGTGTTCCATTGTGTAAATGTACCACAGTTTTTTAATCCACTCATATACTGATGGGCACTTAGGCTGTTTCCAGCACTTGGCTATCGTAAATAGTGCTGCTCTGAACATAGGGGTGCATAAGTTCTTTTCAGTTAATGTCTCAATTTCATCGCTATCAGCTTCAACTGGTCTACCTGACCATGGAGCACCATCCAGCAAGAAATTCCCAACACTAAACTTCACAAACCACTTTTGACACATTCATCAGTCACAGCACCTTCTCCATACTGCACAAATCTTTTTTGCATTTCAGTTGCATTTTTACCTTTCTTGAAATAATAAAGCATAACGTGCCATAAATGTTGCGTATTTTCCTCCATCTCAATATTAAAATGGCTTCACAAAAATTCACCAATTCTGATGTTTTTTTAAAAATGCATGCTGATATGCCAGCTGTCACAGTACAATCTAAAGTAATTGTTTCAAATGAAGTTAAAGACAACTAAGCACTACTAGAGCCATCTTATGGGAAGAAAAAATGAAGTTTTTGGCTAGTACTATGCAATGAGTTGGCCATGGCCAGACTGGTAATACTTTGAGAACACAAAAACACCTTTGAGTTGATTCTGAATCCCTCATTGTCCTCACATGGTGGAGAATGCAGATCACAGAAGGAAAGATGGATGCTAAAGAATGTCTCATGCATTCTCTCTAGAGCACGGTCACTTTAATGGTGAACAGGCTTCTGAAACCGATAGAAATCTGAATGGCAGTGGTGAGTTTATGTGTGTGATTGGGAAGCAATGCCACCTAATGTAAAGTGTTTCCTACCCTCCCTCAAGGTCAATGTTGCTGAAAGGACATGCTGCTGTTTATTCTGCAAGTGCATTGGAGAAGATGGCACAAGGGGAGATCCTGGACCACCTGGGAATAAGGCAATTTTAAGATTTATGACTCACTTTATTTGAATGTAGTATGGCTTTCAGCCATGAGTTTAGGTAGAAATAAGGGGTGATTTTAACTTCTAGGTAGAGCCTCTCAGATAACCTATTTTTATACTTCTCTTTGTATATGCCAAACTAGACAGTCACAGCTTGTCTTTGGCATTCTGAATTGGAATCTTTCTAAAAACTTTTGTTC
Source organism: Anoura caudifer (assembly GCA_004027475.1). Taxonomy (NCBI): domain Eukaryota; kingdom Metazoa; phylum Chordata; class Mammalia; order Chiroptera; family Phyllostomidae; genus Anoura; species Anoura caudifer. The sequence continues at coordinate 136,908 of PVKU01003868.1, read as the reverse complement.
AAGTCTCAGGAAAAACAACTGCCAACCTCCTTGTTTACCCAGTGTTTCAGCATTGATGATGGTGATATGGGAAAATCAATTGTCATCTCTCATGTAGAATAATGAAAACCTCCAGAATTCCATTGTTTTTTCAATTTCCATTTTTAATGACTGCAGAACCATTTAAATCAGGTAGAAAACATTTTGTGTAGTCTGCTAAAATCAAGCTAGGTCAGATCACCCTATCATAGCAAAAGATGCTAAGATGTTTCATTCAACTCTAACCAAACCAAAATGTTATCACAGATGCGTAGACAAGAGCAGGCCGCCTATGAAAATGGTAACCAACAGCAGGCACAGCTGTTTCCTAACCAGAAGAAGCTTATGTACTCAAATGTAAAACTATGATTTAGGAGTTTAGGAAATGTTCAAATATGTAAAACATACTATGGATGTGTTTAATAATAATTCCAATACTGCTTATGTCCATTTTGACCCTAAAATGATTTATAGATAGAACTATAATTCCAAAATCACCATGGTTGTGTCTGTAAAGCAGGTTTTTGGACTAATTATTTCTTGATTGTTTTAATTTCGTGTAAAAAGAGTGGTAGAATTAAAAAAAAAAAACAAACCCAGGGCTCAGAAAGAACAGAAAGGAATGTGGGTGGTCTATTTTTTTATATGTAGCATCAATCCTAGAGCTGTGTTCATCTGAACATTTGTCTGCACAAACATTCCAGCACTATATGTGTAACCCCAGAGAGACTTGCGGACAATGGTTGTGATTCACCCACTCAGCCCTCAGTTATCTGGATACTTGTCTCAAAATTTCAGCTATTTTTATGTGTAATAAATGCAGTGCAGGTTGTGGCAGAGAACTAATTTTTTCAAACTCCTTCCTAAATTAAGTAAAACTGTGAAGCTGAAGAATTTTGCTCGATTACCTTTGGATTTTGCTCTATGGAGTGCTAATGTACTCCACCTTTCCTTATTTCCAGGGATCCACAGGTTTTAAAGGCAGTGAAGGCTACCTGGGAGAGGAGGGCGTTGCTGTAAGTCAAAGGTTTTTTTTGGTTCGTTCGTTCGTCCGTTTGTTTGTTTTTTGCAGCCTCATTTATTCCTAAGGACATCTCTACAACATGAAATCATGGTGTCAAATCAGAGAGACATGGGAAAAGTCAGATTCTAAGGATTTGTGTGCAGAATCAGAGGTCTTTCCTAATCGTCCTCAGGCTTTGCTTCTGGTGATCATTAGTGGTCTATTAACCTACTGTCTGCTCTTTCACTATCCACCAACATTGCACTATGAACCCAATGTGAAAGTTATCTTCCTCACCAGGGGAGTCAAATTGCTGCCGTTTGCCCCTTCCTGATCCATTCTGCAGAGGTAAACCAACTTGCCACATTGTTTATCAAGGATCTCACTCGTCCTTGCATCAATCTATCCCCTCTTTTCCTCTCTCTTTTCCTCCCTTTTGCCCTCCCTCCCATTTATTCATCAATCCAACCATCCATCCATTCATCCAGCAATTGTATATTACCATTTACCACAGTGTTTACCACAGTCTTCACAAATTCATTTATTCATTTAAGATATATATTAAAGCATCTTACCATGTGCCAGGCAGAGTGCTAGGCCCTAGAAATAAAAGTAAATAAAAGACAAATATGGTTCCCATCTCAGGTAACTTCCAGACTAGTGGAAAGGCAGAGGAGACAACCATGGTCCCAGCCATTATATACACAAGGACCATAGTGGAGGGATAGTGAGATGCAGTGTGACAGATACAGCAGAACAAACTCTGAACAATCTCAACTAACAGCCTTGCTGGCAGCTAGGGCTTGGAAGAAGGGTACATACACATACGGGCTAATGCTTGGGCAGACATCTGCAGGACAAATAGAAATTTCTCTGGAGAGAACAGTGTGTTCAAGAGCGTGTAACCGAGTCAGAGACTTGTGTGTTGCAGAATGGCAAAGGCACCCAGGATACAGTGAAAGGAGGTTATGTGTCAAGCAAGACCTAGATTGTTGGCAGCCCTGAATATCCTGTGAAAGGTTTGAGTGGTGTGTTCCAGCTGGTGGGCAGTCATTGAGTGATGTCATGGGTAGAAGTAGAAATGATGGGGCATGTATTTAGAAACCATACCAAGGCAATATTATGGATGATGATAAGGCTGTGATTACAGGTGGAAATCATGCAGTGGTAGGTAGAAGACAATGTGGTCCTAATCTTAGTTTTGGACAGTATGAATGGAGGTAGAAAGAATGTAACTTATTGACCACTTAGGAAGAAAAAAACTGAGGATGACACCTTTGTTTCCAGCTCACAAGATGTATAGATGGGTAGGGTCATTGTGAAGAGGACTGTAGGAGGAGTATTTATGTAAGAAAAAGAACAATAAATTTTGGTCTATAAATCATGCCTCTTGCTTAGATCATACCTAGAGCATCCTTCTCTGATGTCTCACCAATCTTCTGTTGTCTTTTCCTGGAGTACCTCCTGAAATCTTGAGAATGCAGCTTAGCTGCCAGTTCTTTGTATGCCTGTTTTATTTAGATACTATTTCACCCATGGCAGAGTGCACACAGGATCTGAAGCAAAGCAAAGTTGTCAACAGAGTAGCTCTGATTTACTTCCATTTGTAGTTTCTATAAGAAGCACGAATTCTGTATTGTCTACTGTGAGCACTCACACATTTGTTTTCCAACATAACGCTTGTCAAATTTCCAAGACAGATTCCAGGTTACCATAGAAAAAGTTCACCCACTTCTGTGCTCTTTCTCAGGGAGAAAGAGGAGCTGCTGGACCAATGGGAGAGCGAGGTACTAAGGGATGCGATGGCGCCAAAGGTCCCAAGGTAAGGGGCTCATAAGACATTGTGGAGTCTTCCCAACATGAATTCCATTTTCTTACACTAACCACTACTGTCCTTTCTATTTTCAGGGACACAGGGGACTAAATGGACATCAGGTATGGTACCAAACATATCCATCTATCTCCTCAGTTGCTGTCTAAAAAATATTTTATTTGTGAGATTATCGGCCAGCAGATTGTGGGAATGATGCTTCTGTTGACCTTCCTTTTTTGCTGTCAATAATTGAATTTTGTTTATTTCTATATTGTATTGCAGGCGATGTGTACTATTTGATGAGTTTCTGTTCCTAAGTAAACTTTGTTTTTACCCAAGGCCAGCATAACCGAGAAACTGTATATGGAACACAAAGTTAGGCTTCTTGTTTGGTCTCTGACTTCTTTCCACATAAACGTAATGCACTCTGTTCTGATCACATCTGTCTTTTTAGGGAGAAGTGGGGGAGAGTGGAATTGATGGATTGAATGGCATACAGGTAGAGCTTTTTCTTTGTGCCATAAACACCCTCCTGAGCTATTTCGCATTAAGAAAATGGGATTTGAATTTATTCTTCTCTGTTTCTTAGGGTGACAGTGGTCTTCACGGAAGAAAAGGAGAAAAAGGTGATGAAGGATTGCAGGTAGGGATTCAATAAATAGACAACATGAAACTTGCACTGGGAATAAAAGGTGTAATTAATAGGGTAGAAGAGCTGCCCTAGGTGTGTCCGCCGGCCAGTGCCACAGGTTGCTTTGTGATGAACCATCAGAAAACCTCAGTCACATGCAGCAGGAAACTTGTTCTTATGTGTGTGAGAGGCTCACCTGATCTAGGCTGGGCATGGCTACCCTCGGCTCCTGTGTGTCTGTAGGTTGTCTGTGGCTTTGTTCCACATGCCTCTTATCAGGCTCCTGGGCCCAGAGAGCTGCCTACCTGTGATGACCATGGCCTCTTCAAGGCCATGGCAGAAGCAGAAGAGGAGAAGTAGAAACACACCAGGTCCCGAGTCTTCTTGAGGCTTAGGCTTGGAGCTTTCTCACTGACATTGCTATTTCTTTCTGTTGGCCCCATCAAGTCACGGCCAAACTCAGGGGTAGGGAGGGGATCTTGCCTCCCCCTTGCCGGTGCGCACACACACAGTTGAAAGGTGGTGCAGACTTACATGGCAAAGAGCATAGATGCAGAGGGGAGGGAAGAACTTGGGTCACTAATGAAAAGCAGCCCATTCCCATCTAGAACGCATACCAACAGCTGCCGTACTTCGTCATCTGCTTTATCTGTCTTTAGAGTGTGGACGGAGGAGTCAGAAACCCACTTTCTAGCTGACGCAACCACCTTGGGGAAAATGGATAATCTCTCTGAATCTCAGTTGTCTCATTAAACAATACCTGGTGTATAAGTAGTTGTAAAACAAAACAGGATGATAAATGTGTCTGGAACAGAGTTCACCACTGTGGCAAATAATTGGAGTCACTCTTAAATTATTCATATGATGCCTGAAACTATTTTTTGGTTGTTTCCCTTTCTAGTTTAAAAATAACTTTGGAAAAAATATTTACTTAATTCAAATCAGGGAGGAGATAAACTCTTTCTTTCTATTAATGTTATTAAAAATTCTTATCTTGTCCCTCTTCTGATTTTCCCTAACTTTAGGGAAGCCCAGGAAAGAAAGGGATTCCTGGAGACCGCGGAGCAAAGGGCCTGCGAGGAGACCCTGTGAGTTCTGGCTGCGCGGGCTGTGAACGGGCGTCCGGGCTCCGCTCCCATCAGCACTTTTCATAGGGAGAGGCCTCCCTGCTTTAAGGTCCTACAATAGCAACCCTCAGTTCAAAGCCTCACAGGCACAGCCATAGAAGTTTAAAAGCAGGTTCGTTATGTTAGATCCTTCTCATACGTGAGATGAGCATGGATAGTGAGAAGCCCTTGCACTTGACTCGCACATGTATCTTTTGAGAGTACACATGTAGAATTGTCCTTGCACATCAGAGCTGGGAAGGGGTTCCAGTGTACTTCCTTTTCTTCCTCTGGGTGACTCAAAATATGGACAGAGGAGAAGAAACAAAAGCATATCTTTTTTCCTATTCTCCAAAAGCCTTTCTCAATTGAGCACACTAGGTTGTTTTTTTTGTTTGTTTGTTTTTTTATCCAAGGCAGCTGAGATTATATTAGAGCAGACGTAGGACACAAAGGTCCCTGTTGTCACGGGACCTCCACCCAAAATGCAGGGCCCACGCCAACAGTGAACCTGCCAAGTCAAATGGGATGTTCGTACTGGAGGGCGCACTTTCAGCACCATGCTCACACACAACGAAGTCTCCAAAACCGTGATGAATTAGGATTTAGGTTTGTTTTTAAACATTCATTAAACTTTTTTAGTGAGATGTAATTGACACATAACATTGTGTAAGTTTGAAGTATACAAAGTGTTGGCTTGATACATTTATATGTTGCAATGTAATTACCACCAGAACATTAGCTAACTCTTCTATGATGTCATATGGTTACCACTAATTTTTTGTGTGAGAACATTTACTATCTAGGATTTTAGTATCTTTGAAGTATATAATAACATAGTATCATTGTCTATAATCACTATCCTGTGTAATACATCAGAAAGGTACACAAATGATAAATGTATAGCTTGATGAATATAAATACACCTGTGTACTCACCACTCAGGTAAAGAAATAGAATATTGCATAACCACAGAGCATCTGAGAAACCCCCTCCTGTCCACTCCAGTCACTGCCAGCCCTCCCGAAGGTAATCACTAGCCTAGGATCGTAAATTAGTTTTACCTGTTCTTGAGCTCTAAGTGTGTGAATCATTTGATTCACCCTTCTGTCCCTGCTTCTTTTGCTCAAGTTTATTCTTGTGAGATTCATTAATGTTGTGGATAACAACAGTTGATGCTATGTCACTGCTGGATAGTGCTCCACCGTGTGACTATGCCATGATTTATATATTGGTTCTGCTATTGGTGGGTTTTTGGATTGTTCCTGATTTTTGCTCTTATAAATAGCACTTCTATGAACATTCTTGTGTGTGTTTTTGGGTGCACTTTTGCACACATTTCTATTGGGTCTATACTTAGAATGTCTAGGCAATAATCAAAATACATATATTCAGCTTAATTTTTTGGAGCCAAACATTTTGCAATTTTTTTGTACTAATTTATACCCCCACTGGAATGTGCCAGAGCAGAATAGCTAAAATTTATAAACACTGACAATACCAAGTGCTGATAAGGATGTAGGGCAGCTGGGAATCTCACAGGACTCTATCTTTTAAAGCTCCCCCTCCAGGACACATGGGTTGATCCGAGAAAGAATTTGGTGTAATATATACTGACAAATGTAAATGTTAGGTATGCGTTGAATACAACTCCATTTAGAAAGCAGAGGAATTTGCACTTGCAGACAGCATTGTTTACTAAGTGATACCTCCTGACAAGTCTGGTGACCAAACAACTTCAGACTATCTAATTGAAAACAACAACAAAAACTATCCACCAATACAGATAATTAAGAAATAGTAGTTCAAATAAAAAGGCATTTCAGCCATCTGGATATGATGGCCAAAAACTCACTTGGGGCATTACTACAAAACTGCCACTCACGATGATCAGAATTACCCCTAATTGTCTGCCAAATTGTCTGTATGATTATGTAACACCTTCAAAGAATCTGAATAATGTAAAAGAATTTTTATTTAGAAGGAAATGTTCTGTGGCTTCAAGAGATGGCTGGAAAAAAAGAGAGAGAGATGGCTGGAAATTCAACCCACTAGAGCTGTTCTGAGTTGAATGGTTTGTCGTTATACTAATTTTAGATGGCCTTTCAATGCATAATAATTCTTCCTAGCCACTTGGGAATATATATCTCAAGTTGAAGACAACGCTGTGCTTCTCATGGGTTACTATTTTAGGAAAATTTTTTAGATATCATAAAAATATTGACAAAATAGATAGAATACACAGGATCAGATTATGTTTAGGGATACATGCCAATGACCCAAATTCCTGAAAAAATCTATGTTTATTCAGCAAGAATGTCCAATCACATGAAATCTAGCTCAGCTGTTTGAAATTTCCTATTTAGACTTAAATATTTTTTTGAAATCTCATGTAACTTGGAGGGAAAGCTGAGCTAGATCATTTATCTGAGCTACAGAGTTTATCATTCTAAAACATACCATTATTAGAAGCCCATGTTTAATCATAAATTTGAGTTATATGATGCTCCTATGTTCAGTTTCATGGAATTTGAAAGACTTGACCAGATATTCCATTCAGACTGACCAAACATGAGAATGAGGGTGTTCTAGTCTACAGAATGTGCTGGAATATGATTTTTTTAATGTCATCTCTTGAATCAGTTAGGAGTTGGACCACAATGAAAAGTTCATACAGGCAGTGGAATAAAATTTTGGGCTTTACATTACCTCATTACCTTCCTTTCCCTTACATACCTTTCTCACCAAATATAATTATCTAATATTGTAATTTAGGTATATTCTGCTTGGAGAACTTAACAGACAAATATTTAAAGAATAAGACAGAAAATGTAGAAAATAATCTTTGGCTTCAGTATGTGGAAGTGAGAAATAATTTTTATTTATTTTCGTAATACTGGTTATAAAGTAAATTCTAAGCCCATCTTTTCCACTCCGTTAGCCTATAAGCTCTGTAAGTGGACAAAGTACTTGTTTGAAAAGCTTACTGACTCTGTGGAACAATGACATGCCCCTGTTGATCACAAATTGCTCATTGATTGATGAAGGTGACTGGAAGGAAGCCTAACAGCCGGCAGGGGGCACTCAGTAGGGCTGGATAATTGCTTTCCCTTCTCGATGTATTGGAGCACCGACTGCGCCGATGGGCCCCACTGATCGATGGTCCGGCAGGCACCGTGGGGCCGCCGCTCCGTTTGTGGTCCTAACCCCACCCCACCCGCAGATAAAGAGCTCTCAGCTTGGTGCCTGTGGGACGACACCCCACAATGTGTGCCTGTTTGGAACGAGTTTCTGCAGGAATGTCTGTGTGACTGTTGGGAGAAACACCAGGCTTTTTTGAAAACCGAAAAAGTAGGGGTGAGCATATGTGGGAAGAAAGCAGCCAGGCGCCCGTGCGGAGAAAGAGGGAGTGAGTGGAAGATGCTGCCCTCCACGCTGCTCAGCGTGCTTGTGTTCTTGCGGTAGGGCCCGCTGCAAACCTCTGCCTTTCCCAAGGGTCGGGGGCAGTCAAGTCTACCAGCCCTCGAGGATAAACTTGCCTAGGCCCCCAGAAAAAAGAGCAAATGGTAAGAGAAAGGATTGCAGGAGCCACAAGGGGTACCCCCAGACCCAGGATAAGGGTTGTCACAAACACGTCATGGCACCCATGCTCCCTTGGCTCTGCCTTCTATGCTGAGCTCCACATTCCCCGGACCCTGTCCCCTGCGCACACCTTGGGTTTCCACACCCTTCTGATAATACAAATGCACGGAGAGAAAAGAGAACACCTTAACCCATTCTGCTTTCCATGGGGTTGAACCTCTGTCTACTTTTGGGGGTAACTAAATATGTTACACACAAGTCACATTTTTAAGGCGAAATGTTCAAAAATCTATTAATTTTTCTTTTTATTTCCTATTATCAGGGAGTTCCTGGACTTGACAATATCATAGAAGGACCCAAGGGCTTGAAAGGAGAACGTGGACGACAGGTAATTATGGGAGCATTTGAAACTAAAATTGTGAGGCTCAAGTCTTAGTGATAGAATATGAAATGCATAGAAAGAAGTTCGAATCAGAGTGGATATACTTCATACAAAAGTTATTTTTAGGAACAAAGAATCTTTTAATCCTTATCTGCTACTATGGGATTCAGGGAACATTCTCTTCTACTGAACGTGGGTGATTTGCTTCACTAAGCCATACCCTTGAGGTCATCAGCTGTGTATGTAGACATCCAAACTCCAACTTCAGTGTAGGGCTAGCTAATAAGAAGAACCGTCAAAAGGGTTGTTGGTCTTCCCAGGATCCAGAGGACACATACCCTTCACAGTATGTGTGAAAAAGCCAGCATATTCTTCATAGTGCACGATAAAAAAGTACAAAGTCTGGCATGCTGTGCTTGCCTCTGGGGGCAAGTCTCCTGGGATTGATCTCATGAACCTTCCCAAGTAGCAATTGGATCATCTTAAGTTATTTTTTTAGAATTAAAAAAATTATTATCTGGATAATGCTGGATCTTCTGGCCGAGAAAGTGTCCTTGGCCAGTCCACCTGGCGGGGAGGTCTGATATGGTGGAAGGACTTTGCTTTGGGGACAGGCTGGGCCCTGTTTCAGGACCTGTCCCTTACCATCCCTGCGGCCTTGGGCCACTTTCTGTAAACCTTAATTTTCTCATCTGCAAAATAAGACAGAAAGCCTACGTTTGATGGTTATGGTGGAAATTTAGTGACTAACCCTGCCATATGAGAACCCTTTAGGAAATGTCACCTACAATTTTTATTAAATGGTAAACGTAAGTTTCATTGTAGACTCAATTATTTCTTCCTTTTCTATCTTGGGAAGACTTGTGAGTATTGTGAGATACTCACAATTTTATTCCCATCAGGGTGTAATCTATGTAGGTTAGCCAAACAGAACAAGGAGTCCAAAGGTAGAAAGCCAAAGCAGTAGTGTCTGTACTGGGCATGCGGCATGCTTTAATAATCCACTCTGTGGGGATAGGTTGATTTAGATATTCTAACTGTACCGTAACTGCACGTTAGGCAGCGGTGATGAGCAGATGAAGCCTTGTCGTTAGCATTTTGTCCTGCAGTTCCTCATTACCCACGTAGAGATGATTTATGACCAGTGGAAGCAGAGCTACATTCCAAAAGCAGAATAATTCTCCAGTTGGTGGGTACTCATCTTGCCTCCCCGGAGCAAACCGGCTGAGGTTGAGGAGAAATGTGTCTGTGCCGTGTAATTACTGTCACACATCTGTTTTGTTCATTTGACAGGGTCGAAGAGGCGCGCCAGGCCCCCCTGGGACACCGGGCTCCAGAAGTGACACAGTAAGAGCCTTTCTAGACAAGGAGACCCACTGCTCCAGGAGCCCATCTTGTGATGAAAATGGCTGAGTGCGGGGAGTGGTGGGCTGGTTCTGTGGGGCTCAGTACCTTGGGGACACTGACCTGAGAACAGAGCTGGAAAAGGACTTGGGGAAGCCCCAGAAGCTCAGGCAGGAGGGTGCTGGCTGCAGGGGAAATTACCAACCAGGAGAACAAGCTGGGCAACGAGGACAAAGCAGCAGCCCACCAGGGGAAGAGGTGTCAGAGTTTGGCCTTCTGACTAGGCTAACTGAGGGGGCCAGTGATGCTGTTTTAGGTCTAAAACTCCATTCCCTGCCAAATTGTATAGCTATGCACTTGAAAAAGTGAGTCCTGGTTGAAGTCCTCTCTCCGTTCTTCCATTTTTTCCACCTTGTAAATATTTTCTTGATGGAGTATAATAGCCAGTTTTATGAACTTCTGCCCAGAAAACACAGTGTATAATATATGTGATATATTAAACTAGTTTTTATTTGTGCTCAGTTTTAAAACATTACATATTTTATTGAGATATAATGTATTCATTCCAGGTGTTCAGCATGATTGGGTATGTGTTTATGTTGCAAAACGATCACCACCACAAGTCTAGTGAGCATCCATCACCACTCAGAGTTACAAATTTTTTTCTTGTGATGAAAACTTTTAAGATTTACTTTTCATAGCAACTTTCAAATATACAACCCAGTATTACTAACTATAGTTACCATGCTGTACCTTATATCCTGTGGCTCCTTTGTTTTATAACTGTATCTTTTGACCGCCTTCACCCGTCTCCACTCAGCCTCTACCCCCCACCTCTGGCAGCCTCCCATCTGCTCTCTGTGTCCATGAACTTCTTTTTTCATGGTTCCACGTCTGAGTGAGATCATAGTATTTGTCTTTCTTTGACTTATTTCACTCAGCATAATGCCCTCAAGGTCCATCCTTCTTGTTGCAAATGGCAAGATTCCATTCTTTTTTAATTGCTGAATAATATTTATTGTGTAAATCATTGTGTATATATACACCACATTTTTTAATTCATTTATTCATCAGTGGCCACTTAAGTTGCTTTCAAGTCTTGGCTTTTATAAATAATACTGCAGGGGATATGGGGGTATCTGTTTGAATTAGTGCTTTTAATTTCTTTGATAAATACCCAGAGGCAGGTAGTTTTTAGTTTTTTGAGGAACCTCCATACTATTGAAAATATTATACATTTTTGAGGCACAAAAATATATACCTGAGAATGAAATTTGGTTACTTGCTTATGGAACCTTTTGGGATCTTTTTTATGTATTTGTTTGTTTTTTCAGTGAGTACTTTAAACAAATGCTTCTACACTTGACTTCTTGGAGGAGGATTTTCTTCTTGGTAAAAGAAAATCTTTACCCAATAAGAAAATTTTTACCGAAAGTACCGAAAGAGATACTTTGATAAAATACACTTAAATGCCTGTATCAGATTCTAAATTAGACCTGCCTCTTCTCTTTGTGCACCATTTTCTTTCATTCTTTATGTAGTTATCTAACCTTCTGCAATTGCCTTTACCTCCCCATCCTCAAAATGGATAATGTTTTTTTAAATGAGCACAGATAAAAACTAGTTTAATATATTGCATTATTATGCATTGTGTTTTCTGGGCTGAAGTTCATAGGACCAGCTATAATACTCCATCAAGAAAATTTTTTTCTATCTTGGAAGGAACTCATTTGCAAAGCAGAGAGATGGAACTAAAAACAGGGATTACAATTAAAATGTGCAGAATCTGATTGCTGGGCGAGCACTTTACTACTGCCATTTTAACGCATCTAAAGATAAAGACATACGTTTGGTATTCTTTTCACCTTTTAAAAGGGTGTCACCAACTTACGTACCCCAAGAAAATATTCTGAACTGGAAGAATATCATCTAAGAGACCCTGGCATGGAAGATGCACTTATATCATTTTACAGAGACCGTAGTCTGTCCAGAGGTTAATGCCGTGTCACCACATGTCACCCTGCACAACTCCTGAGAAATATGGCATCATCTTGGGTTTTAGGTTCAGCAGTGTCATTCATGAGTAAAGGCAGGACTTCCAGCTAAAGAAGGCAAAATCAAGGTGTTTTTTAATACTATTTCCCATTTGTGCATCTCACCAAAAACAATGAAAGAAATTTTAAATAGTTTACTACTGGCCCAATACTTTAAAATCTGGGTCCTCATGCGGGACACTTTGGAGAGTGACTCCGGCCGCCTCAGACCTCAAGCAGGGATCAGGGTTTTCTGAAAGCAACTGCCCTGTTCCTGAAAAAGCTGGTGAATAAAATCCAGGGGTACTATAAATTTTGAGAAGATCAGGGAATATCCTGATGGGCACCATTTAGCAGAGGAGGCAGAAACAATGAGAAACTGAAGAACATTCCAGTTTTAATATTTACAGCACAGCGGACCAGGCAGGCTATGGAGCTGCAAAGACAGGAAAAGAAACAGTGACTATCGCAGCGCAGAGAAGCTGTGAGTTACGGGGCTTCGTGTGAGCTCCATCAGTCGCTCAGAAAGGCGAAATATTTGTACGATCTGAAGAGACTCCAGAGTGTATTCATGACTCTCTTAAATGTCAGAATTTGAAAGAAGAGAGACCCATAAGGTGAAAGAAATAATTCATGATAAGAAAGTGCTGGAGGCAGCATACCTATATCAAAGCTATTAACACAAGTCCAGGTAGTGGTAAGTTATTTAATAAATAGGTGACCCTATTCAAAGGTGAGTAATAAGGAAAAATATTAATAATCTTTATTGTTAATCAGATGATTACTAACCAAGACCTATGCATTGAAATGGCAAGAAAACAGGAGGAGAGCTAGATGAGCACAGGTGGATAAACCCTTGTTAGAAGAGGAAATACTTAAGGAAAAGGTGAAACACCTCTGGCTAATCGTTCTCCAAAGTCTCAAAAAAAAAAAAATTCAGACAACAGGACTGCTCTAAAAAGAGTCTAAAGAACTGATAAGACAATAAAAAGTGGAAAAAGCCAGCTGCTAGTGCTTGGGGAGCAGTGGGAAAGAGGAAAATGTAGAATTTAAGATGTATTAGAAGCAACAAAAAATGAGAATAAATATGACTGAAAAAATATAGGCAGGCATATGGTAATCAAGAAGCCACACAAGCAATAATTGAGATAGAATATCAACAGTGGAGAGCCAAAATGTAGAATTTGCATTACTAAATTAAACAAACCAAATGCAATGTAAAAACATTCAGAAATGTAATAACATATAACTTCTAGAAGCAAAAGCTCAAATATGCAGATAGAAAAGACATACTCTGACTTAGAAAAAATCGATACAAATATATTATCACTGAGCCACATCCTATGGAAACTACCAAATTTATTATGTAAATAAAAAATCATGAGAATTTTTTCTTTACAAAAGCAGAAAAGATATAGAAAACTCAATCTGTCTTCAGCTTTCTTCCCAATATTCAGGGACGAAATGAAACAGTAGAATGGCCAGAGTTCTAAGATGGAATGGTCTGAGGTTTGTACTCTCACCCAAGTGGTCCTGCAAGCATATACCGAATTTTTCGGACTGTAAGATGCACCTAGGTTTTAGGGGAGGAAAATAGGAAAAAAAATTTTGAAGCAAAAAATGTGGTAAAATATTTAATAACATAAATAGCATAGGCCACCCCCCCCCACACACACACAGCGAGCCAGGCAAGCTACATTCAGACTATAAGATGCACCCCCTTTTCCTCCTAAATTTGGCAGGGACTGTGTCTTATAGTCCAAAAAGTACAGGTGAGTACTCAACATGACAAAGCCTTCAAAAACTCAGACAACACGGCTCTTACGCTCCTTTCTTTAAAGTTTTATAATAATAAATTTGAATCCCTTTAGGTGCAAAAATAAAACTAAGTCTAAGTCAGGAATTGTGCCTACAGAACAAAGTGTAAATTTTAGACATTTGACAATTAAAAATCATATGAAAATGAGAAAGTGGGGAAAGTGTTGTGATATACTGAGTCTTCATCTTGCATTGTAGGGACGCAATCTCTAAGCCTATTCTTAAGCTAAAATACACATTGCAAAAATACCCTCACCTTCTAATTATTTTTCATGGTCAAGAAATGTCACCACCTGACATTTCCAATTCTTTCAGTTTTATTTTTTCCTCCTATTAAATTCAAATACAATGAAATATATTTTAATTTTAAAATAACATGAGTAGCATGAGCCCTTTTTAATCAAAAGTACCATATTTAGAACTCCATCTGTAAACACTCATAAAAAGATGCCAAGAATCATGATTACTAAATGTTAACGATAGTTATTTTTAGATGGAGGATGTGGGATGACTTTTACATTTTTATTCTGTGCATTTTTTGCATTTGAATATTTAAAAATCAACGTGTCATTTTCATAATAACGGTGAAGTCATTATCCTTTAAGAGAGAGGAAAAATCTGTAGCGCTGAAAAACTCTAAAATGTTGGTAGATCAGGAGCATTGAGGATGCCTCAGTGCAGTGGGTTTCTGCTGGACTGATCAGTGAAGGCAGGGTGGCCCGTGGGAGGGTGTGGCATGCAGGGAAACCCCCACAGGGGGCTGCATCTGACCCTCATTCATTTGGTAAACCCTACCGACCACCTGCAGTGTACCAACAACTCTACTATCTACTAGAGCTACAAACTCAAATGAGATATGTAGCTTTTGGTCTTGAGGAACTGAGAATCACGATGAGAGCATGGCATCTCAACATTTGGGCTGAATAGCCCTTTGCAGTGGGAGCCGTCTTGTGCATTGTAGGATGTTTAGCATCATTCCCGGCCTCCACCCACTAGGCGCTGGAGTGGCACCCCTGACTCTGACAACAAAAAAGGTCTCTAGATAGCGCCACATATTCCCAGGGAAGGAGGGGGTGGGTGCTAAGTCCCCCCTTGTGGGTAAGAACCACTGTTATGGAGAGGGACAGACCTGTAGGGATATGAGCACTGTGCCAGGAGTTTGTAATGGGTTGGGTGGTTGGGAGGAGGAAGGTCCAGGGCCAGGAAGCTGCAGTGCTGAGGATGGGGTGGGGATGGAGTGGGAGGTTAGCTGTTTCTGAGCCAAACGTTTCTGAGAATAAGAACAGATTTTTGTGCCATGGCTAATGAGAAGCAAATGTAGCCTCAAACTAACGCATGATCTTCAGTCCTATTAAGTCCTGAGGGTCTGGTTAGTTATGCTTTGCCCTTTTCCTCTCTCTCGGCACTGTTCATGGACAGCTTGAAGTGCTGTAGGACGGTCATTTATTATTGTGAGTGAGCTTGCCATTAAGATTTAGGATTAATGGGAAGCTTTGCTGTTAAGAATGTCCTTTATTTTCCTGGGGATTGGGAGTTCCGAATCAGTCCACACCTATCTGGGAAAGTGAGGCATGGTGAACCACCAGAAAGCCAGGCTGCAAGGAACCAAAGGGCTGAGGACGCTTCCGGGTCTTCTAACTCTCAGGTCTTCTTTGGGGAGATTTATTTCTTGCTCTGCCCGTTCGCATTCCCTTTCATAGGTGAGTGATTTGGTCTGGATGTGTTGCCAGACAGCTGTGAGCCTGTAGGTAAGCCACTAAGATGTCTAGGGATTTAATGTTTCCCATCCAAAATATTTGAAAATTTGAGGCAAAATTATAAAAATCACCTCCATATTGCCTTGTGTTTTTGTTTTTTTTTTCTTTTTCTCACATCTACCCAAGGTATTTAAAACCATGTCTTTTATTTGGAGTTTAAATCCCCAGGAGCCATGACTGAGAGTGCTAGCTGATTGCTTCTGGAAATGTTTCTGATATTTCAGTGAATGGGCGATTAAGGCCTGTCCTCTCCGCTGGGCTTACAAACTCCTGCTTCAGGACAGGAGGCAGGTTTTCTTGGCATCACATCAATAAGTGCCTCAGAGGAAGCAGGAGCTCAATAAATATGTATGAAGATAAGTCATTTTAATCAAGCTCTGTCGAGGTCAAACAAAGACAGAAAAAAGTATTCATGGATGTTTCAAACACTGGGACAGTGGACCAGATTTTCAGATGAGGAGGCCTGTTTCATATCCTTTATTGCACAGGAAGCTCTTTATTTTGCCCAAATATAAGGTTCCATTTGATTGTTCCTACACAAGCAGAGGTGTCCACCTAAACCCCAGGTCTGGACATGTACATTTTCTACTCCAAGAGCCCCAGTGGTTTCTGCTAACAATGTATGAACCCTTCATCTTGTATTTCCAGCCTTCGGAACCCCACGGCTCACTTTTCTTCTCACATCTCTGACCCAGAACCGCTCCTATCACACACACTCCTAGTTTCCCAGTTTTATTACTCAGTCTGGTATCCTGTGCTGGAAAGAGGACTTCTTACATCTTCTCCCTGTAGAACTCCTACCCATCCTCCAAAACCCATCTTCAAAATCTCTTCTTCCAGGAAACTTTTTTGTGATTTGACTAATGAAATTATTGCATCCTTCAAAGCCTGTATTTCTGCCGCTCCCCTTTCCTGTGGTGTTGGCCATACTCTGCCTTATAAGCGTTCATCTCGCCCATGGAGTGAGGGGCCCTGAGATCAAGGATGCTGTACCTGTGCATATGTACCTGTGGACATGTATGTGTCCTTATGCTTTATGGTTCCCACCCAGTGTGCTTTGCGGGTAGTAAACCCTTGATAGATATTTTTTCTTAATGGAACTGAAGTGAATTGGTTCAGAAAAGAGAAAGTGTCTTTCCTTCCCTGTAAGAAAGAAGATTTAGACTTTGTTCTCAAGCTGATTCATCAGGGTTTTCAAGAAATAGGACTCCAACCATTTCCCCAGATGCACAGTCTGTTTCCTAGATAAAATAAACTTTGACTGAAATATGATTAGTAGAGTTTAAAGTCTGTAATACTGGCCTCTCAGAATTTTGACCTGATCTTCCCAAATAAATGTCCATTAAAGAAACACTGTCTGATAGTTATTGAATTTTGTAAATCCTGGATGTCAGTATTGCTATTACCTTACTGAGAGATCCCAAGTTAGACGATAAAATGTCTTTGTCTCTTGATTTCCAGATCTATGAAGTATTGATCTGGAATATACCCAGAACCTAATCTTAAATATGAGATTAGTAGGAAAAAACCCACTTGATTATGTAGCACCATTATTTTGATTGGATATTTTATTAACAAACTAAATTGAGTAACTTTTGAATGATTGTGGTGATTCTTTCATTTTTTGACAGGTATTTGGCTTTGGGGGATGGGATAAAATTAGTTTGGCTATCCTTAGCTTCTGGAATTAATCTTTAATAAAGCTCATGATCTTAAATTTCTCAGTCGTTCCTCTGGCTTCCTGCCTATTGGCCACTCTATTCTTGATTTTTTGGCTTATGTAGTAGCACTTTGGGAAAATGAAAAAAAGTAAAATTCAAACCCGTCAATTTTGGAGCTTGTGTGAACAGCTCTAGGAACAGTTTAGTAGAGGATGAATTATTGACCAAAATCACTTCTCTTAAGTATCTACAGAGTTCAGTTGTCTATGATTTTAATTACCTGTTGCCTTAGAATAGAGTTGGCAGCATTTTGCTTTCATGGTGCAGTGGATAATTTAATGTTTTGAGCAATAGGTAGAAACTTTTCTTTTAATGTCAGTGCATTAAAGTGACCATTACTAATTTAAATGACATATAAAAAGCATTTTTTTCAGAGCTACTGATGTATACCTTTTCCTCCCGTTTTAGGCAGCTCCTGGCCGAAGGGGACCTGCAGGCCCACAGGTACGGTGATGTGTTTTCCCCCCAACTCCAGATGTCCAACCAAAGAGCTGGAATGAGGACTCTGAAAACTCTCTTCCAGGCCTGAAGTTCTTTTCTTTTGATGATATTGGTTGCGGAAGAATAAAATGTTAGAAAAAATTTAGGCTGCAATTTCAAATCTTGAAATGAAAATTTGGGCACTTAAATCAAAATCATAAAATCAATGATGAGACATTACTTGCCCAATCATTGTTAAATCGAACTTTGATTGGATTACACATGCAAACTCTAGTGACTCAGTGGGTGACTTTTCTTGCAGATTTTTGCTCAGTTAACTCTGAAACCTTATTTAAAATTTACATAAACCCCTTTTAAACCCAGAGAGTAAAAAAAAAAAAAAAACCCTGATATAAATGGGATTTCTGAATGTTTTGTTCAAAAGTAGACTATACCAAGTATCATAATCACATCCCCTTTGGACGTGGTGGTGATAGAGTGAGTAAATAAACATTCATGAGCCTACAATATTTGTGTAAGTGTGGTTGTGACTTGGAGTTTTTCAAAACGAGAAAGCACACATCCTCCTATTGAAAATAAGTAATGAATCTACTCCTAATCACATCATGGGGAAACTCCAGAATGTTAAAGAAAACATTTTAAGCACCACCAGCAAGAAAAGCCAGTTAGTTTTGCCCATAAAAGGGTTAACAAATTAGAGGGCAGCCGACTTCTGTTCGCTAATAAGAGATGCCAGAAGACAGCAAATTAATATCTTGCAGGTGCAGAGGCAAAATGGCCAGAAACCTAGAATTTTGTATGTAGCTAAACTAGAAGTGAGGAAAATAGACCTTTTCAGATAGACAAAGAGTTTACCATCCACAGACATCACCCCATCCACACATATTTCAAGGTTAGGTTTTGACAACAACAAAAAAGCAAATCCAGAAAAATGGCATAAGATAAATGAGATGGGGAGAGAAAGTGTTGAGAAATTTCCTTTCTGATTTCTTGGGAAAGGCCTTAGTGAGGGACATTTAATCACACCCAACTGTCTGACCACTGAGAGCTAACTTGGGAGGTCCCGCTCGTTGCCCAAATTAGACTTCCTTAATCCTGTCTTACTCATCTTGGAGTTCGCATCTGTGGCAGAGTTCAAGGGCAACGTGAGGCGAAGGCTCAGTGGTTGATCCTTCGATATTTTAACTATTTGAACATAAATGTCATGTCGTAAGATGCCTAGAGATTTTTGAAGAAAATGCAAAGTAAATTGTGAGATTTTTCAAGCCAAACGCCCAAGTTAGAGATAGCATGTTACAAGTGTTATAGGACAATAAGGGTGGGTGGGTGGGTGTGTGGGTGGGTGTGTGTGTGTGTGTGTGAAGACTGAAAGCTGTGGCTAATTCTGCCTGATGAGACTATAGAAAATGTTTACTTCCTCCTTTGTATTTTCCTGTATTCATATTTTTGCAAAGATCCTGTACTGTCATTGTGATAAAAAGACATTTATAATCTTGCGCATAAAGGGTACAAAATTCTCAGGAAACACTGTTAAGAGGTTGATTCTGTCTCAACACAGGGGACAACAGGTGCTCCAGGCCCAGATGGACTTGAAGGCTCACCTGGACTTAAAGGCCCTCAGGTACATTTTGAAACTAATCATGATGTGAGAACTTAAAGAATCTGAAGTGTTTATAGAAGCCCCTGATGTACCCCCTCCCACCTCCTTGCAGAATTATACTTGTTTAAAGGGTTTTCAGGGCTATGAAGGAGGGAAGCAACACAGTCCTGACTTGTACAGTGCATGGTCTCCTTTATCGAAGTTGTATTCCAGTCAGGAGGCGACATGAGAATGAACCTGCTGGGCAGTGGTCCCTGAGCCATGGGTTCAGGCTGGCCAGGATGCTCTAAAGAGACCTGGAGCCAAGGAAGGAAAACACAGGGCCTCAGAACTGGGGATTTTGGTCAGTTCAGCACCGTAAGTGTTCATTGTTACATATCTGGGTGCCTGTGCTGTAGAAGAATTGGCTCCGCTGTAGGAAATAGTTGCTGCAAATACAGCTGAAATCTTCAGCAGGGCGCTCTGCAGTGTGGCACTCAGCCTGTGCTTTCTAGCTCACTTCTCCTGGGAGCTGCCTCCGGCGCTTTTCCTCTACAAGGAACAATGCAGGGCTGGCTCTCATACCGATCACATGAGGGGAGAGGAAGCCTGTGCCAGAAAAAAACAAAATGTAGCCTAAAATAATGAGAAGGAAGGGAAGTCCTAGAAAAGGCTGAAATTAAAAAAAAAAAAAAAAAGACTACAGAACGTTAGAATAATTTTTCTTTCTCAGTTTGAAATCTTGGGAAATAATGTTGCTATTTGGCAAATGCCAGACAAGCAAGGGTTTTGCAATTTTTTTCAATGTTTTAACCCACGTAGTTAAAAAAAAATAGCTGAAGTAACCAATATATATTGGCAGCTTGGTGCATGGATGTTGGGCAGAATATCCATAGATAGAAGAGAAACTTTGTTCACATTTCACGAAGATTTCAGAGCAGCAAACAGTCCGCCCCTGGACCTCTATCTCTTTCCAGCTTGATTGCTTTTCTTTGTCTTACTTGCCAGCTGAGGAAAGTTCACCTTTCCCACCTTCAAGTGAGAAATATTTGCCGTTAGGGTGGTGGGGAAGCATTTCAGTGGATTGACTGGCTTTATTTTGTGCTAAACAAGCAATACTTCTTCCACTTTGCAGATTCTTACTTTTTTCATGACATAATTTAAAAAGAGATGCAAAAACCAAACACAGCGTGAAAGTTTCTCTGCGTAACCTGTGGAAGCCATAGTTAATAAGCAATATAAATAATATCCCAGAAGTAGAAATATCCACATTTCATTTTACTGCATGCCCTATCTTATTTATGACCAGGCATCAGTGCAGTTACTGAATAGAAATCCTTCTAAATAGCTCATTTTCAGGCTTATATAATTAAGGATTATTTTCTTTTTTAGGATTATTTTCTTTTCACATAATGTATGCAATTGGAGTATAAAGATGCTTAAGATCATTAGAGAGCAACACTGAATACTTCCCCTGCTCAGTAGTTCTTCACTTTGAACGCAAATGCTCAGCTGCCTAGACGTCAGATCGGACGCCTGTCTCCCCACACAGAGGGAGAGCTCGACAGATCAAGGCAGAAAGAACCGAAGTCATGAGCAGACTTCTCGTTCCAGTTTCTGGCTACGTCATTGACTTAGCATTTCCATTTTAATATTCAAGTATTCTGTTTTAGGGAGAAAATAATGCTTTCATTCCCTGTATTTAGGGCCCAAGAGGAGAGGCTGGTGTGAAAGGAGAAAAAGGAGGTCTGGGAAGCAGAGGTCCCCAGGTACGTAGTAAGACAAAGTGACTGCATCTGGCTTTGATCTTGGCTTTAACTTGGATGCCTTTGTGGTTTATTTATTTATTTATTGCCTGTGAACTAGCAAATGTGTATGGGGTTTGACCTCATTGCCTGATATGGCACACCTTGTCCTGGCCCCTACCTTACTAAGCAGCCTGTCATTCTGTCTGACACAGAGCTGGTTTCTAAGCCCTTCACCTCAGCAGCTTAGCCACTATTGTGAGGTTAAGGATTCCTCCACTGTGTAAATCAGGTCATGTCATTCCCCCTTGCTCACTCCTCAGGAGCTTCCCATGAACCCCAAGTACAACCTACTACGAACACAGTCTAGCCATACCTGGGACTCTCCTGGACAGACTGTAAAACACTCCACCCACTGGGACCTTCCCCACACCACTGACATCAGAATCTCTGAAGGTGTGGCCAGGGTCTTGGTAACTTTAATTCTCCCCAGGTGAGCCTAATGCACACACCCAATGGTGGGAGTGACCATCCCACGTCAACGCTCTCAAACTTCAAAGTCTATCAGAATCACTACAGAGCTTGCTAAAATGCAGAATCGAATTCAGTAGGTCTGCAGTGGGCTTGAGATTCTACACTTTCAGCACACACCCCCAGGGCATGTTGGTGTTGCTGGCCCCAGCCACACTTTGAGTAGCCAGGTCCTACATGATTTGGCCCTTGCCTACCTGCGATCATAGTACATAGTTGTTTGTTTAGCTGTTTTTGTTCCTTCTAGATCGTAAGCTTGGTGAGGGCCAGGACTTTGTCTTGCTTATCATTCCAGAACCCAGAGCAACAGTGCTGCTACAGGGTGGAGCTCAATGCATAGCTGCATAATGAATCCATTAGTAAATGAATGAATGGGAATAGTTGGGACTTGGGCTCTGGGCTAACAGGAGGATAAAGGGAATCGCTACTTTGTGGCCATTAATTACACTGGGCAGTGGTCCAGCACAGGTGGGTGTGATCATCAAAGTAAGTCAGAGGCTATTTGCATAAACTTGTATCTCATGACATAATATTTTAAAGCATATTAATGACTGCTCATGGGGATATTTTTCCTGTTTGTTTGTTTGTTTGTTTGTTTTGATGAATGTATGCCTTCAAAAAGCATGAAAAATTTAAAATTGCATGGTAGGATTCAATTTATGAAAAGTAACTATTTTACATTCACATCTTTGAATCATTAAAAGCTTGCTGGCATCACAAATTGAGATTTTTTTTAAAAAAGTTAATGCCAAGGGAAAGATATATCTGGTGATTATCTCATCTGTTTATATAAAATATTGAGATGTAGATGGGTTGAAATTCAAAGAGTTTAGTAATTCCCTTGCTGTAGAATCCAAAATTGTATCCAAATGGCTGTTAACACCAATAAATGATTCCATGTGCCCTGTAGCGAACTTCTGAGTGAGTGCCCTTTAATCTTGCCTTGGCAAGTTCGGTCAGAGTCATAAATCATTCAACCCCATGGCATTGCCAGAGGTAGTCAAAAGGCACCACTACTCTGTGGTTTAGCTCTTCCATTGATCTGGCTGGAAAGCGTGGTTTTCTTTCTTTGCTTGCTTGCTTTTTAAAGACCCGTGTCAATGCAATGAAAGTATTATTTTTGAAGATGTGTAGAATTTTCGATGTTCAGGAGGTGATAAATGAGACCTCAAAATTGTTGTTTCCAAAGGAAAACCATGGAGGCAAACACAATCAGGTATACAAAAGGGTGTTATTCTTCACTGGCTCTAAATCCACTCATAATAGGCTTCATATTCCCGAGAGCAGAAGGCCAGCCACTCGGGCAGATTCATATGAATGTTTTCTAATTTCAGGCTGGAAAGTTGTTCTTAAGATATACATTTAGAAAAAGGGATGTGATGTCTGTTGACAGTGTTCTGAAGGCTTGTTAATTTATGGGGTGTTGGAGCATTCTGCACAAATCAAACATAGTAACCCAGCCTAGTAATTGGCTATGATGTAAAAGAAATACAGTCCATGCCACAATGAAACAGAAGAAAGTACTTTGAAAGTCACAGCATATTCTTTTGGACCTTCCTTTGTTCCTTTCATGTTTGGTTTACCGGAAGTTCTTACAGTCATGGAACTGAGGCCTAGAAAAGGAGTGGAAAACTCAGACACAAAATGCTAATTCCAATTAGAGCTGGAATTATTCTTTCAATCCGTAGGGGGTTTTGTAAAACTATCACTGGTATTATATACAATATCAAGGAAGGCTGAAGTTATTCAGTGCAAATTTGGGATACAGAGTACAATTTCATCTTAACACAAAATAGCATAGGGGTCAAGGGCAGAGAGGGTGAAGCCAGGCTTCCTGGGTGTGACTGCCAGCCTTCTGCCTTCAAAACTGTGTGGCCTTCAGGAATTAATTTAGCCTCTCTCTGCCTCAATTTTCTCTTCTGTGAAATAAGAATCGCAATAGTAGCTACCTCATCAAATTTTTGTGGAAATGAAATGGTTTAATATATGTAGGTGCTTAGAACAGTGCCTGCCTTATAGTAAGCGCTATATAAATGTTTATTACCACTATATTGCATCAGTGGCACCTAATTTAACAGGGACACTTTCTACCCAAAGCATGCTTGTAGCCAATCCAGGGACAGCCATAATAGTAAGAACAACATAACAATATGTGACCCATGTTGCAGTCACCAGATTTCATCATTCTGCGTCATCTGGGTTAGATGATGCATCAGTCATTCCCTTTACCTATTTATAGACATTTACCGAGGGTTTCCTGCTGTCAGGCCCTATAGCAGGACAAAAGGATGAGTCAGACACAGAACCTCACTGCAAGTGGTCCTGGGCTCATCAAGGAGACCCGTGCAGACAGACAGTTGAGAGGTGGTGCGTTAAATGTTAAAGTAGAATTGTGCCCTGGCAGAATTTTCCTTCTCTCCTGCATACACCCTTGCTTAATTCTCATGTGACATTTGTAAGGTTTTTGATAACAAGAGTTATTTTGGAAAGTTCTTAATGAATGAAATAAGTGCATATGATTATTGAGATGATGGGTGTTTCTAACGAGTATGACACTAATCCAGAAATAACTATTCTAACCATCTCATGTTACATAGGAAGCTTATTTTTAAAATAATAAAGTTTCCAGCCAGAAAGAAAATAGAATTATACCCAAGGTAGAGTGGTGGAAGAAGGATGGAGTTACAGGAGGGGAGGAGGGGCTTAACTTTTGCAGGATAAGGAGGTTTTCTGTAGGTGACCAAGGGAGAGAGGTAGGCATGCAAGGGAAGGCATCAGATTGTATAAAAAGAGACATTACAGTGAATTTGGGGAGCCACATATGGCTCAATGTGGATGGAATGCAGGATGGACTCGCACTGTCAAGATCAGCATCTTCTCAGGTGTCTTGGAGGTTGGTTTTTGCATTAGCTCACCCCTTCCTGGCCTCTTGATTTTTTTTCCCTCAGATTTACAGAAGCTGAGCATTTAATCTCCTTGGGTTGTTTGATATTTGCTTATCAGGTTTGATGTCACAACCTGATATTTGCTGGTTGTCAGTGTAGCCAACATTTTACCTCTATGAATATAATTACTAACAGGATTCCTTTTAAAGGTGAAAAGAATGTGCACCTCTTACCCCTGCCTTGGTGTATTCCATCCAAAAGGGAGGTGTCCTTGGCAGTGCCCCAGCCATTAATCCCAAACTCCTAGTGCAATCCTTTCTGATATGGTGCTACCTAAGGACAATTTACAAAAAAAAATCTAAGCCTCTTTCTACTATCCTCACTTAACACTAAAGTAGTTGCGACTGTCAAGGACTCGACATGAACCAATGACCCACAGCCCAAGTCACCTTATTGTAGGTTGGATCTGGCCCCAGCCTCCTGCATGAAGTTTGGAGATTCACATTTTTAAAACTCCAGTCTTAACTGGAGCATGGATGGTAAGAGTTTGGGCGTCCTGCCCAAGACTCAGGCCTCAGAATAAGAGATGGGGTGGCTGGGGGTTCAGTCTGGAGGGTCAGAATCAGGCTCGGTTCTCACCTCATCCTCCTATTAACTGAGTGGTTTGGGGTTAAACACTTTGAGAATCTGTTTCTGATTGGTGAAATGGTCTTAATACTCTGTATCTCACCGTATTGTTGTAAGGACTGAAGAAGCTACATATAAATATATCCTTCTCAGCACAGTGCCTTGCACAAAATTAATGTTCAGTAAAAGGACACCACGACAAAGCCAGAGGAGATTTGACCTCTAGCAAATGCCCTTCCTCTTTCAATGCCCTGAGCTGCTGTTTTAACTCAGAGCTACCCTTGATCTCTGATCAAGGCAGCCTTTCAACCCTTTGGTGTCTTGGGGGTGGCAGAGAGTTTTTCTTATTTCCTTTAGAAATATGGTCCCTTATATAACCAGCAGTATTTGTGTAGGTGATTTATCTGGGTAACAACTCCCTGAAGCTTGTGCTCCGCTCAAGCAGTCAGAACCCCCAGCATGGTACTTTGTATGGCGCACCACAGGATACGGATTCAGGCTTTCTGATGTTCTCAGGAAAAGGTCCTGTCTGCATCCTTCCATCCATCCAGGAAACCCTGTACTTCGGCAGGCTTTCAAACAGGCTGAGCTCTCATTGTGCTCATGTGCGCTTGAGGTGCCTACACATGAAGTAATCTCCCAGAAATATTCTTCACCTCGTAGAGCTTATGATGTCTGAAGGAAGCACAGAATGTGGGCTCCTAGGCAAAACTTCCAGTTTGTCCCTAAGTGTCAAGAGCACTTAAAATCTCTCTACTTCCTCCATCTGTGATCTACATGAAAATTTCATAGGGAAAACCAACTAATCAAACACATGATTTTATCTCTCCTGGGAACCATTCCTGGATAGGTGGTTGGATGAATCAGTGAAAAGGTGGGTGAATGGATGACTTCCAGGTGCTATGCATGGATGGGTTCTGGAGGTATGAAGTCAATAGGATATGCCTTTGCCTTTAAGGAGTGTACAGGCTATTCTCTACGGGATCAGAGAGGTAGTGAACAGTTACATACAGAGTAGAGGAGTCTTTGGGACAGTTGAGAGACCCAGCACAGCTAGGGGGGTTCTGGGATTCTCCTTGAGATAGTGATGCTGGAAGTAAGATTTTCGGTAGGGGGAGATTCTTCTTCTTCCCTAGATGGAAAAATGGACCTAAGCAAAGGGAGCAGCTTGCACAAGTGTGGATGTGTAAGGCGCAAGAAGTGTTTGGGACTCAGGTGTTTGATGAGCAAAGAATGATTGAAGTAGTCACAGATGACTACAGAGGCAGGCAACGCCAACAGTTTGAGGGAGTTTACATATTAAGAAAGTACGAAAACTATTCTGAAAGCTATTCAGGATTTGGAATTTCAGGCGAAGTGACAGCAGCAGCCTGACATTTTAAATCAAAAGCAGAAAGGAATGGAAAGTGAGTTAGAGAGAAGCCAGGCCGCAGCATGGGAAGCCAGGAATTCAGGAGCATACAAGGAGGGCCAGAAGGCAATGGGAATGGAGGAGATGGATGCAGCGAGGGGATGCGGTCTGTACGAATCGTAGCTAATAGCTGATCTGTTTTGAAAGATGAGCGAGAGGGAAGGGTCTGGATGATTCTTGGGTTTCAGGCTTGTGTTTCAGGGGGAGTAAAAAGTGGCACCATTTCTTAATGAAAAAAACCAAAAAACAAAAATGTGAGACCGAGCATGACTTACGGTCAATATGATTATCTTTGGTACCCACTTCCTATGGGATAGCCCGAGGCATTTTAGTGTATGAGTCTGGTTTGGACTGCAGATCTGTCTAGGAGTCATTGTGTGGATGTGGTTTGTGGATCTGTAGGGCTGCCACTCAGCAAGAGGGGATGAAGTGAGAAAATAAGGTCAGAGGATGGGTCCCTGGGGCACATGGAGATTTAAGAGGCAAATAGAAGAAGAAGCGTCTTCAAAGTTTCCTAAGAAGAGATGAGAGGGGGACCAGGAAGACCATGGTAACTTGGCATTACAGAGTTAGTGGAAAAATCCCCCAAAATACATAATTAAACTCAAATAAGGTCAGACCAAAAAAGTTAACTGGGTGGAATGTGCAGGTCGTGGGAGCCCTGTGCAGGGGTGGACGTAGAAGAAGGACACAGATTGCGAACTATCAAGAGTAACAAAATTGAGATTTTTTTTTTTAAGGCAAAGAAGAGAGGGGAAAAGATGAAAGGCTGTGGAAATATCACATTATCTTTCTTAGTAACCAATTCATTGTTCAACAGTCTTTCATATTGGGAAATGTTTTGTGCCTAACTTGCTGCAGTTTATTTTTTTGAAGATGAAAGATTAATGTCATAATTTTTTTCTTCTGAACACAATCTGCTAAGTACCATGCTTATTACACAGATTTGGTTTATTTTTAAATTAGGGTAACCATGGTAAAAAAATTATAAAAATGATTTCAATTCACTGATACTGGGATTATTTACAAGTATTTATAAACAGTCTAACCAAAAGACATTTTTGCTGCTGTGTGTTTTGATAACCCAAGGGAAAACTCTAATCCCAAATGTCAATAACATAAGAAGGCATTTAGGCTGTCTCTGAACGGGGATTTTTAAATGTTCAGCTTTAAAACTATTCCAATAAAACATTCTTTTAGAATATTAGAGATACTTCTATTGTATCAAATAGATTTTCCATATAGATGTGTGGTGTGCTTATCCATCTTTTTAAGTTTTGTTATATTCTTCAATAAGATCTTAAAGCTTTCTTTATGTAGGTCTTTTATCTTTTTTGTTAAGTTTATCGGACAATTTTACCATATTTTTCCCACTGGTAAATGAAAATTCATTTAAATTTCTAACTTATTGCTAGGAAAGAGAAAACTATTTCAGAATATTGTACTACCCAAATATATCTTGTTATTGTAAATTATTTTCTGTAAAGTTTCTTGATCTTTCTCTTGTGCAAATAATATAACAAGGGGGAACACAGGGGAAAAAAACAGAATTATCTTCTGGAGGGCAGGCCCCTTGTGGTTCAGGCTTCCCCCACTAGGTGAGTGTTCTAGGAACCCATCTGTATCCGTGTACCAACTGGCATTGCTGTGAGAGGCTGGGCTCGACTTCAGTGAATGTTTTCTTAAGACTCTTTCAACATGTTTGCCCATTTCTCATGATGGGTGATTTACAAGTGCACCTGCCCCACCACACTGGGTGTTCAGCAGTTTTTGACCAGAAAAGCCTAATCCCTATATGCCACCTATGCCCTCGGTCTCGCCCCAAGTGACTTTTTTTGTTTGTTTCCCTGGATGAAAACAGTTTTCAAAGGAAAATGTTTTGCTGATGTGGAGGAAGTGAAACAAAAAAACAGCAGAAACACTAAAAGGCATCAAAATTGACAAGTTCAAAAACTGTTTTGAGCAGTGGAAAAAAGTCTTGATAGGTATATTGCATCAGACAAAAAATACTTTGAAGGTGACTGGAGTTTAAACATGTAAGAATAAATACACAACATTTTATAAATAAATTCTGGGGGTTTTGGATCCCCCTGCCCTGTATTCACAAATAAAGATGTTTACCTTAAAACACACACATGCACACGCAACGTGTTTTCTACCAAAGCAAGGAACCAAGGAGAATATAGTTCAAGGTGAATGTCATCCGGATTACCCAGTGTACATGTTTAGCATTTCAGCAACATCTGCTCCAACAGCAAAACAGTGAGAACCTAACATCTCTTTGGAAGAGAAGACTGACACTCATTTAGGCAACATCTGGTATGAATTACTGTATTAATTTTCCTTTATTTACTAGTCTTCATTTGACAGCTGGGATACTTTTTTTTCCAGAGCAGGAATCAATGAAGCCGTACGTCTCTTTGCATCTGGGGTTCATTTTCCTCTTAGAAGAGACACGAATGGTTTCAAGGAAAGTTGCTTTATGTTCTGCTGTCTTTGCAATTCTTGTTTTGTTTCAGGGGCCTCCAGGACCAGAAGGAAAGGCAGGGAGTCAAGGCCATTTGGGAAGCCAAGGAAATAAAGTAGGTCACATTCTTTGTACCCACCAAAGTTCAGGTTTTTTCCTCAAGGGAAATGTGTCTGGTTGTATTAGCCAGAGCCCTTTCAACAGAGAGGAGAACATATCCCATTGCTATAGCCTGGCTTGATCCATAGAGCGCCAGCAATAAGTAAGTGAGTACAGGGGTGTGGACCAGGATGAGATCAGGGATTCCAGTTCACAGAATCCCACCAGGGGCTACTCCTTATCTGAGCTTCGGGACCTCAGGGAAGGGGGCCTCTTCTGGGGACATGCTCTCCTCCCTCCCTCCTTTCTCCTTCCCTCCTACCGCTTGCCCCTCCTTTCCTTTTTTCCTCCCTTCTTCTCTTCTCCATACATACAAACCTTTATTTCTCCCATTATTTTTTTCTCCATTCATATAAATGTTTGCTGAACACCTTTTAAGACAAAGGCCCTGGACTGGCACTCAGCTAGACTAGAAAGTCAGCTCCAGGAGAGCAGATCTTTGTGTGTTTTGCTCACGGATGCATCTCTGGTGCTGAGAACTATACCTGGTGCATAATAAGTGCTTAGTAAATATGTGTTTCCTGGGAGAGTTTCTGGGTTGTATAATGACAAATATGACATGGAGTCAAATCCACGGAATTTAGAATATTTTCAGGACAATAATCGACATCATAGAGTCGGGAATAGGGAACTGAAGTGGAGGTTTTAACTTAGCGCTAATAGCAGTATTCCGACTAGGGAAGGAGGCATCCTAGAGACAGACTCTGAATGGGCCTTAGAAGATAAGCAGGACTTTGGCAAGCAGAGAGGGAGCATGGGAAATTTCACAGAGGAGAAATAGGGTGAAGGAGGGTACAGGGCTGGAAAATCCTGCAATCGGGTGGTTGGGTTGAACAATGGCACGTGAAGAATAAGAAAGTCTGTGGTGACTGACTTTATTAAGTAGCCAGTACAGTGCTATTTATGATTTTTTTATTAAAGTGTATGAACACAGCCAGACTTTTAAACAGGCAGCTCAGTGCAGAAATATTTTGAAGGCTGAGACTGGAAGCCAGGAGACGAGTTGGTATATGCTCACAGTTACCGGACCAAGCAATGACTGGGTGACTTAACAGCAGGGGGACTCTTCCAGGAGGAAACTGAATCAAGAGGGGAGGTGGCTGGTCGGGGGCACACAGGTTTCCATCATGAATGGCAACACCATCGTGGAAGTCGGAAAGTCATGAGGGAGAGCGGGTACAGGAGTGAAGAAGCTCATGTGGTTTGGGGGACAGAGGAGAGGGTTTAGGGCTAGTTGGAGATGCAGATGTCAGAGTCATTCAGACTCTGGGGAAACATCTGTTTGTAAGAAGGGGAAGAGAAGACACACAATGACTAATCAGAAAGGAGGGGAAGAAACCAAAAAGCATACCGGATGCCGAGAAGCATTCAAGAAGGAAAGGTCAAGAGCATCAGCGGAGGCACACTCTGAGACCCACTGCCCAGAAAGAGGCCTCGGGGCAGACGGTCTGCTTCCCTTCCATGGAGCCCTCTTCGGTGTCAGCCCAAGCTCCGTGCTGGTGGACATGCGTCCATGTGCACTTCTCACGTGTACCCTGTTGCCTTTCTATCCCTAAAAATGAGTTAACCACTCCCACGCAGTGGGGGCTACAGCACTCCCACGCTGTTTCTTCCAACGGCTGCATGACGCAAGGGGCAGGGGGGATAACCAGGCGATGGGAAAATGGGCCCACACTGCCTCAGCCGGATGACTGCGGTTAGCGCCAGCAGTGAGAGCCACGGTGACGGGGGTGCTCTTGGCATGATGTGATGAGAATGGCACCTTACCACTGTGTCTTTACCCCCCAAGCCCATAAAAATCAACGTGATTATGAGGAAAAACACCATAGAAACGCAAACTGAAGGACAGGCTGCAGAATACCTGACCGGTACCCCTCAGAGCTGTCTGCAGCATCAAAAACAAGGAATAGTTGATACATTGTCACAGTCTAGAGGAGCTTAAGTAGGCATGCCATGGGATCCTGCAACAAAAATAAAAAAGGATATTTGGTAAAAACTAGGGGCATCTGAACGAAGTATGCACTTTTGTTAATAATGAATCGATTATTCATTTGTTTTGAGAAATGTGCCCTATCAATGTAACTAACGTAATAGTCAATGGGAGCATATCGGAACGCAAGGTACTGTCTTCACGTTTCTGTAAATCAAAAACTTTAAAAGTTTGCTTGTTTGTTTTTTAAGAAAAGGAGTTGACCTTCTTTTGTCAACCTGTGCCACCTTTCCCAAGTAGCTGGAATCTCCTCAGCCTAGTCCTGAGGTTGGTTTAGAACCCGCGGTGGCTGTTCCAGCTGTCGGAAGTCACTGCCAGGGAGGCCGTGCTCCTTCGCTGTGTTGATGGGCACTTCTAGATTGATAAATCTGTTGTCTTTGAGCGGCCAGATGATTTGCATGGATCATCATGGAAAACAGTTCTGTTAATTTTCTTAAACAGTACAGAACTTCCTGTGACTTGTGGTAAGGCATTTCCGTGGGTGCGGTTCATGGCACTGAGCGGCTAGGATGAAGCTTGCACTAAACACATACATCAGACTTGTTGAAGCTTCATTTATCAGTAGAGGAGACCTCAGCAGCCAGCAGCAGCAGCAGCTCCTCCGGTATTGGTTGCACAATTCTCAGTCCTGGCCACAAACCCAGTGTCGCTGTGTGCTACACATGGATGCAGTTGCAAGTATTGTCTCTGTGCCATTATTTTTCATTTTGTTTACAAAAACAACCTAACAAGGATACATTTCAATGTTCTGTGTAACAGGGAGAACCTGGAGATCCGGGAGAAAAAGGAGCCATGGGCCCCGCTGGTCCCCGAGGCTTGCCGGTTTGTGTTTCATCCTTACTTTTCGCTCTGAGATGAAAGCATTGCCCTGGCAATCTTTTCGCTCAGTGGATATCAGGTGTGGTTCTCTGAACAGGGGGTTAAAGATACCGTCCTAATCCAGCTTTATAACTTTCTAGAAATTTGGATGTTATCCTCATTTTGGATGAGTTCCTTGGCCAGCTTTTCCAAGGTGGCATCTTCCCAGGTATCGAACATCCTGGCCAGGAGCTCTTCAAGCCAAAGGATAAAATGGACGGAACTTGCCTTTAGCATCCCTAGAGCCCTCCTTTCATTCTTCCCCCCACCCCGCCATGAGAACCCAGTCATCAGAATCCCAGCCCACACTACCCCCCAGCTCAGGACATCTCACTAAGGCCTTCTACAAGGGTCCAAGAGTAGCCAGCACCCAGGCGTTCAGAAGGTCTTATTTTTGTCTGGCAAAGTGAGAATGGATTAGTGTTAAGGGATTAAAATACCTGTGTTATCTGGAAGATGTAACACCACTACTGCCTTTTATTGAAATTACTATGTGCCTGAAATTTTCTCATTTAATCCTCATAATAATGCCAAGAGTAGGTATAATTATTATTCCCACGATGCTGCAGGTGAGACTAAGGGACAGCACTATATGTGTTATTGAGGGGTGTCTGCAGTGCCGCTGTCACCAAATGTCTGTGGCCTGCCTCTGAGAATCCTGCTTCCTGATTCCTCAATCACACCCCACAGCTGGCTGATTTGTATTCTTGTAAACAAGCCTACCTCTGTCTGTAGTCTGGGCATTTGTAATTAACTGCGTTGTTTACAGGGTGGTGATGGCACCCCAGGTTATGGTGGTGTTGGAAGTAAAGGAGCAAAGGTAAGCTGGCCACTTTCCATTACTTTTTGTTGCTTGGGGTTTTTTTGTTGTTGTTTTCCACACTAAAGAGAGAAAAGAAAGTGAGCAGGGCAGTTTTGGACTTTTTAGAGATAGACTTTGGTAATTTATTTGCTGATATCCTATGGGGGATGTGGTAGAAGAAAAAAAACAATTTGGTGGCTTATGGTGCAGGCAACAGTTGAAAGTTGAAAGTTAATGTCTTGGCCTTTGCAGAGCCATGCACCAGGGCCTGACGTGTTCCCACCCTGTGATCAAGCGTATTTAGGATTATAGTCCAAAAGGTGTCCTCGTTTTATTATGTTTACTTTATCCATTAGTGAGAGGTTCTGCAGAACCTTTGTAAACACATTGGGCCAAGTGGTAACTCACAAACCTTTTAACTATATCAGAAGGACAGTTTTATATATTTAGGTGTTTGGAAGTAATCTAGAAAAGTTTATCGAAACCAGTGCTTTTTATAGACAGACAGACAGACAGACAGATAGATAGATAGATAGATAGATGGATAGAGACTGCCTAGAAATCATAATAACATCCACAGAAATAATAAAGTTAATATCCTTTATGTAAAATGGCTGAGACCTATGAAAAGGAATTACTGAGATATGAAAGAGAAACTTCGATGATTAAAAAGGCAGGCCAAGTTCATGTTGAAAAGTCTGAGACATTATAAAGAATCAATGTAATTCCAATAGAAATCCCACTGGGAATGATGCAAGAGGCTCTCTGGGAGAAGGGACAAACAAGGCTGAAAGTTCTTTGGAAAAAAGAACTTTGAATGAGAGATTTCCAGTGAACTGTGCTTTACAATAGAAAATAATTGAAAACAACCTTAATGTCTCATAAAAGGGAAATATTAAGTAGCCTACAGCATTAGAATATCACCACTATTTATAGTGTATGTATGTGAAATGTATAATTATGTGGAGACATCATTATGTAACATATCAAGTAAAATATCAGAATGGAATCAGGAAAATCCGTTTATCCCAATGGTGCTCAAATACATTTTAAAAAGCTAAAAGAAAATATAACAAAAGTATTTATAATAGGTGATGAGACTGGTTAATGAGATTCGGGTGACTTTTCTTCTTTCTCTTGTATTTTATATATGTTTGAGGAGATACTCTGCTTAATCAGAAAATAAACTTTATTTTAAATCAAATATTTTCTCATCAAATGGGGCTTATCATATTTCTTCAACTGTAGTCTGTGGCCAAAGTAAAGTAAGCAGAGAACTGGAAAATGACAGATCAAGTTTGGACTCTAGGCTTCCCAACTTTCTCCACTGAAACCCATCTGAAGAGGACCGTTGTAGAAACACACGGCCAAATGACCGGCTTCCCCGGCTACACCCACGGTGGAAGGACAGCTGATTTGTAATTCCTCAGCAGCGTGCAATTGTCCACTTATCTTAGGTTGTCATAATATTTTGGTGAAATCAGTAAGTAGTTCAATTTAGAAGTTGAAGCCAGTTTCTCAAATAGTGCTTTACAGTTTCATTTTCAGTTGTTTTGGTCCTTCCTTGGTTCATAGGCACTAAAAACAAGATAAGTCAGCAGGTAAAATTAAAGTCAGTATAAACCTACCTTGGTGATCTATGCACATATTAATTTTCTGTACTGTCAATTATAGGGACAAGAAGGATTCCCTGGAGAAAGCGGATCTAAGGTACTGTGTGCTTCATACTGACTAGAGACTATCAGACGCTTCAGATAACACCATGGGGTGTTATCTGAACGCATGGGGCAGTGGGAGGACAGTTCATCATAAATGAATTTTTAAAGTTGTTATGGGGGAAAGGAAGGGAGACAGTGGGCTTTTTTAAAATAAAAAATTTAGCCCCAGCTAAAGTAGCTCAGTGGATTGAGCACAGGTTGAAAACCAAAGGGTCACTGGTTCAATTCCCGGTCAGGGCACATGCCTGGGTCGTCGGCCAGGTCCCCAGTGGGGGCCATGTGAGAGTCAACCACACATTGGTATTTCTCTCCCTCTCTTTCTCCCTCCCTTCCCCTCTCTACAAATGAATAAATAAACTCTTTAAAAAGAAAAGGAAAATAAAAAAATTATTTTTAATTGTTGAATTCATAGGTAAAGGAAGAAATTATCCTTATTTTCCTAAGCACATGTGCTACTGCTCCTCTGTCATATCTGTTTTCTTATTTGTTCAAAGGAAAGTGAAATATAAGGAACACCAAACTTACCTGACCTCACCTGGCCCCTTCTTCCCACAAGTTTATGAATCATCTTCAGATACTAAGTTAGCCATCCTGTCACTTTTGCTAGAAACACTGACTGAGCTTGTAAGTGCCAACTCCTCTGACAGGATCAGGGGACAAAATAAGGACAGAGTTCATGTCTCCAAAGACTCTCTGTTCTGACTGGAGAGGCAGAAGGAAAACAGCTATAAAATTGTGGGGTTTGGGGGTACACCTCAAAGAAGACTGTTAAAAGATAAAAATGTATATGAAAATGTCTTCAAAATACTATATGATCTCACTTATAAGAGGAATGTAATGGAAAAAAACCTAACGAACAGAACAGAACCACAGGCATGGGAACATGGAATAGACTGTAAGTGGCAGGAGGGGAAGAAGAGGCAGATAATGGCGTAAAGACAGGGAAGGGACTCGTCAAAGAACACGTATGAATGACCCACAGACATGGACAGTGAAGAGGGATTGATTGACTGCGGGAGGAGGGTGTGGACTGGGAAGGGGAGGGCAGAGGGGGGGAAATTGGGACAATTGTAATAAAATAACAGTAAAAAAAATTGGAAAGGAGTTTTATAACTCTGATTTGGAATTTAAAAAAGAAAAGGAAATGTCTCCATGTTGGAATTAGTTTAAAAATGCATTGAGGTATCTCTTTGATTTTAATAACTATTTTATTTTTCCAAACTTATTTAGGGTGAGATTGGGGACCCCGGTGTTCCAGGAGAAGCTGGACCCAAGGGAGCCAGAGGCCTGACGGTAAGTTTGTTTGATGTTTACAATCTCGGCTACTTTGGGAAGTCCTTTTCAATATTTTTCCAATCATTTGAGTTGTCACTTGTTCCCAAAGACTTGTAAAATGTGTGTACTTATATTTTATTAATGATGCTATTACAGTTGTCCTGATTTTTCCCTCTTTGCCCCCTTCCACCCAGCACCACCCCCCACTCCCTCAAGCAATCCCCCCACCATTGTTCATGTCCATGGGTCATGCATATAAGTTCTTTGGCTACTCCCTTTCCTATACTATATTTTACATCCCCTTGACTACTCTGTAACTACCTGTTTATACTTAATCCCCTCACCTCTCACCCATTCTCCCACAACCCCCTTCGATCTCTTTATCTTTAACCTTTGACATTTTAATCTTCATGTGTCTTGGTGCCTCTTTGCACCCATCCATCTTGTTTGGGACTCTCTTGTTTGGGACTCTCTTGCTTCCTGGACTTACATGTCTATTTCCTTCACTAAATTAGGGAAATTTTCTTTCATTATTTTTTCAAATAGATTTCCAATTTCTTGCCCTTTCTCTTATCCTTCTGGCCCCGCTATGAAGCTAATGTTGGACTGATTAAAGTTGTCCCACAGGCTGCTTATAGTATCCTCATTTGTTTTTTGTTCTTTTTTCTTCTTGTTGTTCTGATTGGTCGTTTTTTGCTTCCTTATGTTCCAAATCACTGATTTGATTCTCAGCTTTGTCCATTCTACTGTTGTTTCACTGTAAATTGTTCTTTATTTCAATTAGTGTCTCTTTCATTTCTCACCTGGTCTTTTTTATGCTGCTGAGGTCCTCACTAAGTTCCTTGAGCATCCTATAACCAATCGGTCTTTTCTATTTCATTTAGCTCCTTTTCTGGATTTTTGATTTGTCCTTTCATTCGGGCCATGTCTTTGTCTCCTTGTTTTGGCAGCCTCCCTGCGTTTGTTTCTATGTATTAGGTAGGGCTGCTTTTGCGCCGTGTCTTGGTAGTGTGGCCAAATGTAGTAGGTGTCCTATAGGGTCCAGTGACACTGCCTCCCCTCTCACCCAAGCTGGATGCTCGAGGTGCCCTCCATGTGGACTGAGTACACCCTCTTCTTTAGCTGAGGCTTGATTGCTGTAGGCAGATCAGTGGGAGGGATTTACCCAGGTCAGTCAGCTGCAAGGACTGGCAGTGACCACTGACCACAAACCTCCACCCTCTGTGGAGGATCACTTGTGCAGGGGCAGGGTGGTGGTGCTCTGACATGGTCTGTAGCTGTCCACTAGGTGTGCTGGCCCTGGGGTTTCCCAGGAGGTGCAGGCTAAGGTCAGCCCCCACCTGTTTCGCCCAGGGTACTCTGCCTGAGCCATAAAGCAATCTGAGATGGCTGCTACTTGTGCTAGGCTTGGAGATTCCCAGGTGAAGCCAAGCTGTGAATCTAGGCTGCTAGTTCCAGGCCTGGCACTCATTGAAGCCAGCTGCTGCTTGTTTGTTCACATGGAAAAGCAGCTTGGGTGGGCTCTTAAGTTAGGTGGGGCGGAATCTGTGGGAATCTCCAGGGCAGGTCAAACAGAGTTAGGTCAGGTTGATGGAATCTTAGATAAGGCACCAGTCTGCCCGCTCTGTTTGGGGAGGGCCCAGAAAAAGGGACAATGGCCTCTGCTTGCCTTGATGTCAGACACTTCAGCGTCCCCCTGCACACCACTGGTGTCCCTCTAGACACCACTCCTGCGCCAGAGCTCAGAGGGAGTGAGTCTGAGTAGGTGAGTCTGCATATGGGTTCTTCAAGAGGAACTTCTTGGTGCTCCAGCAGTTTCTCCACCGACCAATCCCTGCTGGTTCTCACAGCCAGAAGTTATGGGAACTTTTCTCCCTGGCATTGGAACACCGGGCTGGGGGTGCCTAGTGCGGGTCCAGGACTCCTTGCTCCTGAGATATCCCTTCCAAATTTTTATCCACCACACATAATTGTAGGACCAGCCCCTCTTACCAGTCTTAATGGATGTGGGTTCTTTAATTCTGTGATTGTCAGGCTTCCATTCAACTTGATTTCTGTTGGTTCTGAATGATGGTTCTATATTTCAGTTGTAATTCTGTTGTAGTTGTGTGAGGAAGGCAAATGAGTGTATTTTTTAAGGCAAACTTGGCTAAAGAAATGGATATGTTGCTTATCCTTCAATGCCAGGAAGAGGGTGATGACTGTTTTCTTTTAAGTGACCAAGTTCACCTCTTCTGGCTGCCAAGATACTATAATTCCTGTTTTGTTTTGTTTTTAATTTTTTAAAGGAATTCTAGTGGTCCAAAATGTGTTTTTAATAGAATTTATTGGGGTGACATTGGTTAATGAAGCTTCCAAAATATGGTCCATTTAATCGCGTCTCCCTGGCAGCTTTAGTGCAACCTAATGCCCTCTGGGAGCTGTCTTCACTGGGAAGGCTTTGTAACTGTTGTACCTTCGTGAGGTGTGTGCCCTGAAAGACCCTCTTTTTAGTGAGCTCAAGAGGGTATCTCTGGAGCTTTGAGAGCCAGTTTCCGTGTATTATGTAACTGAATATGCCTTTATTATTCCTGGGAGGGGGTCAGATGTTGCCTAATGCTGTGACTCGCTCAGACCGAACACGAGTCTCCTTTACATTTTGCAGGCATCAGGGGCCTTGGGTTCCAGGGGCTTCAGAATGGATTTTTGCGTTTGCTGCATCTTTCTACATCTTAGACTTAGTGTGAGACGGCTGTTTTATAAGAGAGACAGGGGTAGTATAATTGTCTCCAGGTGTATTCTTTGTCTCATTGGGACCAGCACTAGTCAGGTGGGCTGACCCCAAACACCAGGTCAAGCAGGAAAAGAAAAGTACAGAATCTGACTGAACTTGATACTTGAGGTGGTCTTCCATTCTTGTCTTCAGAGTTGATTTTATTCAGGATATATATATATATATATATATTTAGATCATACAGCAAATACTTTAGGGATTATTTTTATGAATTTGAGGGCTGCAAAGTAAAGAAACTGCTCTTTTCTCCCTTCATCCTGCCTCTCCCGAGAGAACTGCCTCCCAGCTGTAATTCTTTCCCTCATCATATTTTTAGATTGTTGTCTTTTAACATTAGGCTCTTTAAAAAAAATGAAGACTGATATAATTAGATAATTGGAAAAGACTTTCAAGTTAATCTAGATGTCATCTGCACTGAAGTGTCTCCGTATCCTATTTCCCTCTGCTTGTTACTGAGGCCGTTTACCCTTGGACATTGGAAACCTTCTAACAAGTTCAACTGCTTGTTGGTTTCCCTCTCTCCCAATGGCACATTAATCATTTAAAAAAAAAACAAAACAGTAAAGTAGTGGGTAATATATTAACTTTTTCTCTTGGCCTTTGGTTCCTTGAATTTCTTTTTTTTTTTTTTTCTCCCACATTGGGCAATTTATCACTGTTTGTATGTAACTTGCTCATTTCATCTGCCAGGCTGCATTTTCATCCACATGAGTATTGTTGAATTTGAAGTTCAGGCGCTGAAAACTTCCAGGTTTTCCTTCTCAAAGAGTTGATGTTTCTATTGGAAGATTGTGGTAAAGTGTTGCCTGACATGCTGAGTGCCTCTGTAGTTCTGTTGGAGTACTTGCATTCCTAGTTTGTCTTCTGAATCTTCACCTTGGTTTTTTTTCCCCCCACTAACTAAAGAGTTTTATTTTTAATTTGCCTTGATTTTTAATCTGTCTTATGTTGTGTATTCTTGTGTATTTGTATGTATTTATATTTTTATTAACTTTAAAAAATGCACATACTTCAAGGCAGGGATTCTCAAACTCAGTGGTGACGTGTCAGGCTGGATAACCCTTTGTTGTGAGCGGGCTGTCCTGTGTACTCCGGTGGATTTAGCAGCATCCTGACCTCTATCCCCTAGATCAGCAATTTTCAACCTTTTTCATCTCATGGCACACATGCACTAATTACCAAAATTCTGCAGCACACTGAAAAAATATATAATATTCTTTGCCGATCTGACAAAAATAGGTATAATTTTGATTTGTTCACACTGGATGGCTATTATGTTGGCTGTTGTCATTTTTTAATTTGACAATCTAAGGAAAAAGAGGTCAGTACCCCTGACTAAATGGTCAGGTACTGCGTGTTTTAAAATTTCTTGCAGCACACCCTTGGGCCATGGCTCACTGGTTGAAAATCGCTGCCCTAGATGCCAGCTACAGCCACCACTGTCTCCCTCCCCCTTATGACAGCAAACAATGTCTCCAGAGATTGCCAAGTGGCCCCTTCAGGGGTGGGGAGGTTCAAAACTCTCCCCAGTTCAGAACCACTGGGTGAAACAATTAAGTAATTTCTCAAGTTTGTTAGGAAAAAATGGCAATCCCCCTGCCCCCATCTCTTCTCTTAGTTTTTTAGGTTGTCTTTTTGCTCTACTTTCTGGGAGATTTCATTGACTTTACCTCACAATGTTCTGTTTTAATTTTCAAGAGCTCATTTTTTTCTCTCTGAATATTACTTTTTTTATACTATTCTCTTCTTGTTTCATGGCTAAAATGTCTTCTCTTACCTCTCTTAAGGATCTAAATTAGCATTTTTTAGTCTTCTTTGCCCAAATAGTCTGTTTCCTGAAGTTTGGTTTTTTCCCCCTCTTTTTCTCACATGTCTGGAGAATGCAATATTTCTTCCTATTTCAGAATTGAGGACAAAAAGGCTGATCAGAAGCCTCAAGGACAATGGGACTAGTCAACTACAAATTCGCTGCAGAGTGGTCAGGCTGAGTTCTTAGCAAACTGATACCAGCATCTGAGGTCTTCTTTGTCTAGTCAGGGTCTCTGGAGAAGATTCTTTCCATTTCCTGCCTGGGGTAGAGGTCTGAGTCCCAGCTTTCTAGGAAAGCTGGGAAGAGAAGAGCTGAAGAGCCTTATATCTGTTTCACATACCTCCATTCCATCTCTCTGTTCTCAGGGTGGTACCTACGACCTTCAACTCTTCCCTGAGATCCCTAGTATAGACACTTCGGTTTTACTTCTGTCTAGTGTTGGGGTGGAAGAAGGAACATGGACATGGCTGTAGAGAATGGAGAGGAGATGGTAGATTCCTCAAATGATTTTCAGCCAGTCCTCCTTGGTTAGCTTCTCCCCTTTGCTCCGACAATACTTCTAGAGGTACCTGGGCCACCACTTCCTGAGCCTTCTGGGAATGTGCTATAAAACACATGAATTCTTGGCTTTCCCTACTGCTGACTTAGGATTCTGCTTTTTCAGATCCACTAAGGCATTTCACACACTTATACATCTGCCTTCTAGCTTCCAAAGGCTTATTTATGGCTGTTATCTCCTTTCTCACTCTTTCCATGCTTGCTTTTTGTGTTTTAGTTTTTGGGGTTTTTTTGTTTGTTTGTTTTTTGTCTGTTTAAAAATCCACTTACTGTTATTTCAGTAAGGCATTGGGAGGGCTCAAAAGTAAATGCATATGCTCAATCTACCATTTTCCCCTGGAAGGTTAGTCTTCTAAATAAAAGATGATAGGTAAAAATTTTTTTTCTACTCAACCCAGCATACTATGAGTATTATTGGAATACCCAAAGGACATCAACAATTATTTGCTGTTCCTTGGGAAATGCTTCTACAAATTATGTTGATTTTAGACAAGTTCATTTTGATTCCTATAAAGGTTATAAATCCTGTGGTGTTTTGACTAAACAAAGGAATATGGTTCTAATTTTTAAACTGAATTCTAGCTTTCCCTTGTTA
The DNA here is from genome assembly GCA_004027475.1 of Anoura caudifer. NCBI lineage: Eukaryota > Metazoa > Chordata > Mammalia > Chiroptera > Phyllostomidae > Anoura > Anoura caudifer. The sequence goes on along the minus strand of PVKU01003868.1, from coordinate 95,476 downwards.
AATTGTATTGTTAAATGAACATGGGAAAATTCCTGGTGTATAGTAAATGTCAACAACTGTTGTTTTTATGATTGCTGCTGTTTCCTGTTTCACTAAAGATTTCTAGCCAACTGTTAATGTTTTCTTTTTGTTGTTTTAAGGATTTTTATATTTAATTTTTTTTTTGTTTTTCTGGGGTTTTTTGTCCATTTGTTTTCCATTTTAGTCACTAATTAAACTTAGATAAAAAGTTCTTTGAGATAAAAATTTCTTCCTTTACCCATCAGTTCCAGTTCTAGCAAGCTTCCCCAAGGAAGTAACCAGAATTGCACATACAACTTTATAGTGGCATTGCTTATTATCACAGCAGCAAACTTAAGTGCCGGTAGTAAGGGACTAATTAAACAAACCATGGTATATCTAGGTATTAGGGTACTACGCAGCCAGGAAAAGTGATTTTGCAAAAGAATATTGAGTAACATGAAAGTGTCCAGAGATACCATATATATTTAGTTTAAAGGGCAACAGAAAAAACATATAAAATTATATTAAGAAAAAACATATAGATTAATACTAAGAGAATAAATAAAGGACTAGAAAAAGACACCAAAATGTTAGCAAGCATTACCAGGGGGAGGAGTGATTCCTGAGGACTTCTTTTTCTTCTGTGTGCTTTTTATAAATATCTCAATTTTCTTAAATGAAAGTACCTTTGAAATTTAAAACACTGAAAGCCCCCATGTACATTTTTTTTGTGTGCATGTGTATACACAATTTTAAAGTAAATAAATTCTGCTTCAAGATATCCACTGGGCTTCCAGGAGAACCAGGATCCCCTGGGGAGCTGGGACCCCCTGGACGCAAGGTAAGCTGAAAAGCCATAAATCACACCAGATCCTTTTCCAAGTAAAAAGTCAGTCACAGGGTCTTCATTGTCCAAATGGACATGCTTTCTGTCTCTGCAGCTTGGCAACTATTTTCCACCTCAATGGGCTCAGAAAGAGGAAGCAACAAATGCCAATTAAATATCAGTTGCCATTTCTTGGGAGGTAGGGGGACTTGAGAGAGGAAATGAAGAGTATTCAGACTAAAATGAGACTTCTCAATTATCAGTAAATTCTATTTATTCAACCCTTGTCCTCTTCTTATATTCAATAAATGATCAACAAATGAAGGAAGGCAAGAGAAAATTAATGAATAGTGAATAAATAATCAAAGTTGCATTCACATGGAACTTACTTTCTTTAGAAATTTAGGTGGGCTCCATTGCATTTTTTAAAAGATTTTATTTATTTATTTTTAGAGGGGAAGGGAGGGAGAAAGAAAGGGAGAGAAACATCAATGTGTGGTTGCCTCTCACGCGCCCCCTACTGAGGACCTGGCCTGCAACCCAGGCATGTGCCCTGACTGGGACTCGAACCAGCGACCCTTTGGTTCTCAGTCTGGTGCTCAATCCACTGAGCCACACCAGCCAGCACCATGGCATTTTTCTTTGGGTGTCTCTCTTAGCCAGACTCTTTCTGCTCAAGATGGGATTGAACACATGGATTTCAAACCAGTTCCACTTTGTTCTTTTTATCCTCACACAGACAGATGCACATTTGCATATACATATGTTATATGAATGTATATTCATTTTGGAGTACAAGTGGGATTGCCTTTCCAGATGCTCGAATTGAGTCTGGTCCCTTTGACATCCTAACCGATGATGGGAACAGATTAAGAATCAGCTCAGCTGCTGCTCAGTGGCCAAGGCAAAATAAGGAATTGAGGAACTCCAACCTCTCTCTTAAGGAGGAGCAGCCATGTGGATGGTTCAGCCTTACCTAGTTCTACTAAGGGGTATCCAACCTTGTGGTGTCTCTGTGCCACACGAAGAAAAGTTGTCTTGGGTCATGCATTAAATACATTGTGACACATAACCACAAAAAAAATCTCATAATATTTTAAGTATATTTATGACTTTGTGTTGGGCCGCATCCACAGCTGTCCTGGGCTGCGTGCAGCCCATGGGCGCAGGTTGGACACCCCCATGAGCCACAGGCCTCCTCTGAAGCTTTTCATGCCAGTGTCAACTGGTCAGCTCCATCCTAGATTCTGGGCAACCCTCACCCAGACAGGGGGCTGGAGGAAATCGGTCTTCAGAGGTTTGTGGTGCTGCTTATAGGTTATAGTTAGGTGATGGATGTCTACATGTGTTCTTTCTTTCCCTCTAACTCAATAAGAATAAAAATCTTTGCAAAGTTATCACTTTCTTAGAGTAACATAGGTACGCATTCTGGCCTTTGAGGTGTGTGTCTAGAGCAGTGAAACCACATTTTTGTTTGTTTGTTTGTTTCTCTAGGGTGTGAAGGGGCCCAAAGGATTGGCTTCATTTTCCGTATGTATCTCCTGGCTCCCTTGGAGTGTCCCAAGCACTCCATTAAGTTTGTTTTCTTTTTAAACTTCAGGGCCTGGCAGTCTGTTGGTTAATTCTGTTTTATTTTTGAATCGTAGATGTGTGAGCTCATTCAGTATGTGCGGGACCACAGTCGTAAGTACCCTGCTGAAAACGATCACCCAAGTTGTCAGCAGTCATAGCAGAAAAGCAGCGATTTCTGCACTCGAAATTGAGATAATTTACCAGCCAATCTCTTAAAATTAGAGATGTCACTCCATGTATTTTGAGTCAGCACAGACTGGTGACAATTAGCTAACTCCTTCTCTGAGTGCTGGCGTGTCTAATGGAACCTGTTCCAAGTACTATGTAATAGTATATCTAGGGCTTTGAATCTGGGTGACATTGAGGCAGGAGGTCTGAACTCTCCTGAGGGTGAAATCAATCAGTGAAAAATCAGTGAGCTCTTTAAAATGATATTAACACCTGACCGTAAGTGACAAGATTGCATTCACCTGGTGAAAGAGACCTGCTGTGATCACAGGTGCCCCAGTGGGTGAGCAGGAGTCCCGAGTCTGGCTCATAGATTGGAAATACCTGGAAAGGTTTGCCTGATTCCTGTGATATTTTTCCTCTCGAAATTCTGTAAGCAAGCAGGCATTTTGATTTGGAAAATGCTCTTGGAATTTGCTGTAAGGCCCGGATGGCAGATTATTCTATCAAAACATGTGTTACCACCATTGAAGGAATTAATTCTATGTACAAGATCAGGAGAGAGTTGACTATTTAACGTTCATCTACAAATGCTCATTCACTCCCCAAATAAATGCTATAAATGACGGGAAAAGTCAAATCCCTCAAGACATTTTGGGGAGGAAAAATAGACAAATTAGAGCCCCTTTCTGTAGACAGAATTGGTGTCAAAGACACAGACTGAAAAGCTCTGACTGCAGGGCCAATCTCAGCCCTGCCTTTGTGTAGCAGAATGCACCCGTCCATGGCAGGAATCAAAACGTACACAGTGGGGCCTGAAGACCGGTGCTTTGGGGCCGAATTAGCACAGCAGGCTTTCTGACACGCAAGCCTTGTGAACTATAATGACCCAAGGGCACGTCCAAGTATGATGAGGGCTGATCTTTTAAAATTGGAGGGGCTTGATACAAAATTACAAATCCAAAGGTGGGTCCAACATTATTTCAAAAGCAAGTGTTCTTTAGAAAAATAAAGGAAGTCACACACAATGGTTTCTGCATATCACAAAAGTGCGTGTTCATGTGAGCACATGGCTGTGCACCCTCCCAGGGCCTTGCAAGGGGCCCCAGCAGGTGAGAGGTCCAAAGCCATGCCATCCAGTCCACTTTCTGCAACAAGTGCATTGGACAGTGCTCCAATGCACTGTCCAGTGTGGCAGCCACTGGCCGCGTGGCTCTGAGGTCTCGAAAACTGAATTTTTTATTTCCTTTCATTTTAATTAATTAAAATTTAAAGACACATGCAGCTCATGACTTCCATATTGAACAGTGCAGACCTAAAATTTAAGCTTCATTATCCTCAGAATAAATCTGTCTCTGATATTTATACACACACATGTGTTTGTGTGTGTATATAATTAATAGCTATAGAAATCTGCATGGGGAAAATTTAGGGTAAAAAGAGGGTAGGACCTTTTAACTTTCCAAATTCAGTGTACCTCTCTGCAACCTAATGTTCCCTTACAAGCAAAAGTTCTTTTCCTCTGACAGTGGGCTGCAAGATGCTGATTTATGGCTGTAGATTGCCCCACATCTCTTTTGCTATTCCCCGTGGAAGGAGCAGTGTTTGTACCAAGATGCTGGGATGCATCTGCACTTTCTCTGAACCCTATCTGTTGCTGTGATATTTGAGTCATCTACAAAAAGCACACACTGCAGAATCTCAGCTGCCATGATTTCCCTACACAGCGCAGAGTTCTGTTCTCCTACCAAATAATAACCTAATCTCCTTTGTTCCTCTCCCCAGCTGGCGGACACGGTAAGTAATCGTTATTTATAGCATATTCTAATCAAGCCCAAAATGTCATACATCTGGAAAGATGAGTTAGAATAATGTATTGCCTGCCAAATGATACAAATTTTACCTGGGCTGTCTTTGCTTCCTCATACTGGTAGCACAAATAAATCATGCAGTTTTAGCTGAGTCTCGCAGCTGTTTCCCACCCAACTGGTTTGATTTTTTTATTATTACTATTTTAATGACTAACATTACCATATCTTACTGTTGGGTTTTTTGTAATAATATCCCCTTCCCTTCATTTTCTCTCTCTCTCACTATTTATCATATTGTCCCCGTAGTTTGGAGGTTAGGAATTAAGATCCAGAGGGGGGAATGTGGAAAATAAAAGTAGAGATAATCAGATAGCAAGTAAGCTGAACATGCCAGCTCAGATAATGCTAAAATCCCTGAAATTCATGCCTGATGGTAATTACCAAGTTGGTTTAGTATCTTTCAGTGCTAGTTTTTTAAGTCTTTTTACAAATGCCTGCTACCTGATTTTGTACAAATTCATCATCCCCCCTTACACCTTTACATCCTTGTGACTTTTGTGTAAACCCACCAACCTGTGCCCTTGGATTGCTGGTTCGCTCATTCAACAAACACTTATTGAAAGCCTAGTATGTGCCAGTCTGTCCCAGGAACTAGGGTCACAAGGCTGAATAAGACAGATACAATTCCTGTCTTTAGAAGTTTCCATTCAGTAGGGGTCAGAGGGTAAACAAATGGAGGAATTACAGACGTGTGGTTGCTGTGAAGAGGTGAAGAATAGGAGGCTGTGTCACAGGATAATGTTAGGGGAGGTGAGAACCCCTTTCGGAGGGAGGGCTCCTCTTTGAGGCAGTGACATTGAAGTCACTGAAGAGTGACACTAAGCCAGCTCTGTAAGAGCCAGGCAGAGGGCAGTGCAAGTGCAAAGGCCATGAGCCAAGACAGACCTAGGCATTTCCTAGATACCGATGGAAGCCCTGTAGGACTGAGACACAGCGAGGGAGGGGGACAGTGGCATTTGAAAAAGTGGAGATGCAGGCAAAAGCAGGTCAAGCTGAGCTTTGCAGGTTATGGTAAGGCAGCTGGGTTGTATTTGAATTGTACTGGGAGAGTATTAAAGGTTTATTGAAGGTATGAAGGGAGGAGCATGAGCTGATGAACAATTTTTTGAAGCTTCCTTGGGCTGCTATGGGATAAGTATAAAAGCCAGAGGACTAGTTAGGAGGTGTTGTGGTATTTCGGGCAAAGAGGATGGTGTCCTGGACAAGGCCACCATTGTCACGTGTCAGTTCCATGTCAGTGGTGGGGTTTGCCTCTTTCTGTCCCCATGATCATCTGCTCAGTGTCCAGCGGCAACTGTCAGTATACAATGTGTGACCACAAAGCCATGTCCGGCTTGGTGCGGCAGTCCCTGCCTGGAGGAGGGCCCCTGGGTGTCCCCACAGTGCAGCCCAGCATCCTCAGCGGCCTCGGCTCCCTGGCAGCTTGCTGGATTTCAGATGATGTATTTGGCAAGTTGCATTAGCCCTTTGGTGTTTTTCCGGAAAAGTTGAATTTGTTTATATCTTCAGCCAGTGCTGTGAATCTTTTCCCCCTTATCTCTAAATTACATCTGAAGCTGAGTTGTTGTCATTCCCATATGCAAGGAACAGCCCAAATGCAAAGATGGTGAGACCACTTCTGTGTTTGGTCATAATTCCACTCATTTTTATTATAAAACCAACATGACCTCAATTGTTAAAAATCAGCTACCCCGCTAAATTAGACTCAGGGGCTACTAAATTCTGTCCTGTCTCCATTGAGATGCACAGTTTAATTTGGGGTTGAATGTTTATTCTCACTGGTCCTTTTGCCTGTGAAGATCCCGAAGTCTAGGACCAGGAAGAGATGATAATCTAGCACTGGAGGGCAGGGCAGTGAGGCCCAGCTGGCCACCGTAGGGGGACTCCCTCCTCTGCTAGCCGAGGCGGGAGCCAGCAGGTCTGAGTTCCTGAGTTCCGTGTGAGGACCTGGTGGGCCTCACGGTGTGCTTATCATCTTTGAACATGACTTGCTGGCATGTGAAGAAGAGGAGACACCCCTCCAAGAGAAGCACACCATTGCAATTTCCTTTTACCAACCTCCATCTCAACACCAGGCGTCTCCCCCATTATTGAAGTTTGCTGCTGTTCTTCTTCTTTTTTTTGTTTTTTTTTTTAAGGAGTCAGATGCTTTACTTTCTTTTAATGCTTTTTGAAAGGCAGGAGCAGTTTATTTTTATTTATTTATTTGTTTATTTATTTTTAGAGAGAGGAGAAGGGAGGGAGAAAGAGGGAGAAAAACATCAGTGTCTGAGAGAAATGATTTCCAAGATAAACATCGACTGGTTGCCTTTCACATGCCCCCAACTGGACACCTGTCCTACAACCCAGGCCTGTGCCCTGACTGGGAATCCAACTAATGACCTCTCCGGGTGCAGGCCGGCTCTCAATCCACTGAGCCACATCAGCCAGGACGGGTTGTTCTTCTTCCTGTACCTGTGGCAAAGAACTGCCCTGTGGTTCTTTTTTATTCAGTCAACATTTATTGGATCCCTGATACATGACAGGGACTAATAACTTGGCAGATCAAGACACAGTTCCTGTCAACACACTTCCTAAATTAGTGGGAGAGGCAAACATTAATCAGGTAATCAGACAAGTAGAAAATGCCAACTGTGATAAGTACAGGGAACTGGGATTAGAATGAAGGAATTAGGATCGTTGAATAAATCTGAAGGTAATGCTTACATTTGAGTTCAACCATCATAATTCAAAGTTTCTCTAAGTGATGAGGTATTTATTGATTAAACTTGCATTTTAGCTGTTACATAAATCAGCTAAAGTGCTTCTTATTCTTTAAAGTGATAGAGTTTTCTGTCACAGTGAAAAAGTCTGTAATAATAATTATTATAGTTAGTAATGGCTAACATAAATTGAGCACCTACTATGTGCCAGGAACTGTTAAACTATGTGCTTTACCTGTGTTGATTCATTTAATCCTCAACATAGGCCCATGCAGTGGGCAATATTAGGACTGACATTTCACAGACAAGCAAATTGAAGCACAGAGAAGATGAAGACACCTGGACAGGGTCACACGGCTAGTCAGTAGCTGGACCAGGGCTCTACACACCCCTGTGGTGCCCACAGTCTTTGCATCTATTGTCTGTTCTGCGTAGAGCAGGGGTGTCAAACTCATTTTCACCAGGGGCCACATCAGCCTGGCAGGTGTCTTCAAAGGGCTGGATGTAATTTTAGGACTGTCTAAATGTAACTACTCCTTCACTAGTGTAAAGGAGCTTGGTGTTGCCGCCGGATAAAACAACATAGAGGGCCGGATTTGGCCCGTGGGCCTTGTGTTTGCTGCCTGTGGCATGTGTATGTCCCGTCTTGTCAGAGCTGCCATGCCCATTGCTTCTCATCCCCTGTTCCATTTCCTCATTAAGTAATAAAAATATTTTAGTTTATTTAACTGAGTGAAGTTCCAGCAACAAACATGATGCCAGTAATCCAATCTCTGTAAGTACAAGGAAGGGCATATCCATAAGCTACTTTATCATTTACAAGGAAATTGGTAATTAATTAACAAATGTCATTAAAACTCAAATTGAATTATGGACTTTTCCTTGTGCTTTATTTAAAAGAGCAATTTCAGATTTTAGAGTAGCATTTTTAAGTATTCAAGATTTAAAGGTTTAGTATTTTGAATGTTTTTGTATTTAAATTATTACTATTTACTGTTTAAATGTGAATGTTTAACACTTAAAATTACTTTGTGTGTGTGTGTGTGTGTATTTTAAACGCTGCATGATCAGAGACATTCTTGCCTTTTAGGAAAACCCGAATGCCCTGTGCACCCAACCGAGCTGGTCTTTGCTTTAGACCAGTCGCAGGATGTGACCAAGCAGGAGTTCGAGCAGATGAAGGAGGTGATGTCCTTGCTGGTGAGCAGCGTTCGAGTCCGGGACAGCGGCTGCCCCGTGGGAGCACGCGTCGCCGTCCTGTCCTACAACTCCCACGTCAGACACCTCATCCGCTTCTCAGACACCTACCAGAAGAACCGCCTCCTCAAGGAAATTGAAGCCATCCCCTACGAGAGGTCCTCAGATGGCAGGGAGATCGGCAAAGCAATGAGGTTTATCTCCAGGAACGTCTTCAAGAGAACCCTTCCAGGCACCCACACGAGAAGAATCGCCACATTTTTCAGCAGCGGTCAATCTTCTGATGGCCAGTCCATCACTACGGCCACCATGGAATTCAGTGCCCTTGACATCATTCCTGTCGTGATTGCTTTCAGCAACGTGCCCTCCATCAAGCGTGCATTTGCGGTAAGAGGGTTAAGCCTTTTATGTGATTCCCCCCCCCTCCCGGGACAGAGGAGGGACTATAATCAGAAGCCTCTATAAGAAAGGATTGAATTATACTATTTAAGACTGTCACCAGGCCCATGCTAAACCCTTGCTATGCATTATCCTGTTTAATTCTAAAAGGTACTAAGTATCACATAGCAACACTGAGTCTGCAGAAGTTGACTGATACGCCCTGGGTCACACAGAGAAGAAGCGGCAATCTCAGGACTTGAACCCAGGCTTGCTATTCTGCTAATGCAAGGGACTTCTCATCTGGGTGTGAAGTTACTCAGTCAGGAGGGCCAGTAAACATTCCTGGATGTCACTTTATGGCCAGAGTAGTAATTGTTACTCTGCCATGAAAACCAATTGACTTATTTTATAACTTCCTCCATCATGTAATTATCCAAATGTTACAAAGGAAAAGCCATTCTAGTTATAGCTTCTTAGGTTGAGGATTAAATTCTTACTGTACAGCATTCCTAAGTAAACCTGGGATCAAGATGACCTTTTGAAAAAAAAAAAAGTTGTGGTATAATTGACGTATAACATTATATTAGTTACAGGTGTAGAACATAATGATTCAGTACTTGCGTATATTACAAGACAGTCAACCACAAAAAGTCTAGTTAACATCTGTCACCATAAGTGGTTACGAAGTTTGTTTTCTCTTGCCGTGAGAACTTTTAAGATTTATTGTCTTGGCAACTTTCAAATATACAATGTAGTATGAACTATCGTCATGCTGTACATTACATCCCAATGATGTATTCTTTTTAATCCTCACCCAGGGATATGTTTATTGATTTTGGAGAGAGAAAGTGAGGGAGAGGGAGAGAGAGAGAAACACTGATGTGAGAAACATTGATCAGTTGCCTCCCATACATGTGCCAACTGGGGATTGAACCCACAACCTAGGGATGTGCCCACCCTGACTGGGGATCAAACACACAATCTTTTGGTGTATAGGGTGATGCTCCAATCAGCTGAGCCACATTGGCCAGGGCATATCTACTTAATAACTGGATATTTGTACCTTTTGACTCCCTTTACCCATTTCACCCATCTTCCCACTCCACACCTCTGGCAACAATCAGTGTGTTCTCTGTATGAGTTCAGATTTTGTTTTTGTTTTTAGATTTCACACATAAGTGAGACCATATGACATTTGTCTTTGTCTGATTTGTCTCACATAATGCCCTCAAGTTCCATCTATGGCAAGATTTTTTTCTTTTTTTTATGGCTAAACAGCAATGGCATCTGTATGTACCACACCCTCATCATCCATTTCTCATTGGTGGACACAAGTTGTCTCCATGTCTTGGCCGTTGTAAATAATGGCACATGAACATAGAGTGCGTATGTCCTTCCGAGCTGGTGTTTTGGGTTTCGTTGTTTTGTTTTTGATAAATACACAGAAGTGGAATTATGGGATCATAGGGTAGTTCTACTTTTAATTTCTTTTCGAGGACCCTCCAGTCCATTTACCATGGTGGCTGAACCAATTTATATTGCCACCTATTCTCCACATCCTGGCCAGTCCTTGTTACTTCATGTCTGTCTTGATAATAGCTGTTCTAACCTTTCCAGCACCCTTTCATAACAGTGGCTCCGTGGCAGGGCTCCCTTACAAAAGACCTGCTGGGCCCTGTGGGTGTCCTTCCAGTCATCTGTGCTGGCCCAACATGGTATTTTGTTCTCCACTCACGTGGCAGCCGTGAAGAGGGGCCCCACACAGCAGCAAAAGGGTCTTGGAAGATGCAACCTGAACAAAAAAGCCAAACATTTGAAAATTATTTCATTTGGAGGAAGGAAAGTAAGCAGCAACTGAATCACCATCTTTGGGTATGAGAAAAATTCTTACTGGAGAAAATTTGCCAGCCAAACTCCAATTTAGCAAAATTCCATATTAAAGAAACTGGGATTAAGAGCAGTAGGAGACTCCAGCTTAGAGTTAAGAAAGAATTTTCTGAAGGCAAGGTCGATTTTCTGTTGGCACGAACTAAATGGCTCAATGTAGGTGGTTGAGACGCCACCTCTTTCTGAAGGCACTTTGCAGGGTCAGTCACTCACCTGTCAGTGATGTCTGTCTGTCTTTCCTGGAGACCAGTGGCTAGGATTAAGTAGGCTTTTGGCCTTTCCTGCTTCATAATTTTCTGTGAAGATGTTCAAATAAGCAGAAGGGAGCTGAAATAGAGTACTTGTCTCTAGAAGGGAGAAAGCAGTGCCCATGGCCTGGAGCTGCTGTGGAGAGAAGTGTTGGAACGCTGTGTATCCATGCTTGGCACGTAGTAGATGCTCGAGGAGGTAGCTTTTGCTTTAGTATCATTCATTTGCTTGATACTGAACTGAAATCTGTAACAATATTGAAGTCTAGGTTGCAGAGGAACTGAAACAGCTATTAGCATCACTGACTCAGAATTATGCAAATGAATAGGCTGACACGGCAGTCTCAGAAACGGAAATGCACATAAACTGGGCAAGACTGGGGCTGGCCATGCAAATGAAGCTGCTAGGAGACGCCAGGAGCTCCAAATTCTGTAGGTGGGTTTGGTCACTCCCAGAGTCCTTATAATTCCCTCTGTTTATTGAGGGCCCCTACTGTCCCTTGGCTTTATTTAGTCACAAAACAAGAGATAAGTTAATATCCTAACGCAAATAAATAATTGAACATATTTAAACTGCCACAACTCCACTGTTCACACAAAGATATACGCACAGTATATAACTTCAGAAAACGTATTCTTGTTGGTTTATTTTAAACCTTTTGTGTGTTAACAATCTCCCTTAAAGAGTCTACCCAAATACCATAGAGACTCTGCTTCTTTCTTGAAGGAGTTCATCTCAAAAGGGCACCAACGAAGGTTCAAATTCTTGACAAAGACCCTCATAAATCTGAGCAGAACTGGCTCCAAACACCCCTGGGACTGGAGAAAAGTGAGAGATGTAGAGAGAAGTCAGAATTGGTCCCAAAGTTCATTCATCCAACAAATGTTTGGTGAACAGCTGATAAATACCAGGTGCTGTCCTCGGCTCTGGGAATACAAGAGTGAGGTGGAAAACCAAGGGACCCAGCTCACGGAGGACAGAGTGAGCAGGGTTGCCCAGGAAGGCTAAAAGCAGAGACATGCACACAGGTCGGTGGGAGCCCAACACCTGACGTTACAGGAGAGAGATTATGTTACTACTTCCCCCCCCCCTGCCCTCTTTTTCTCTCTCCTCCTACTCATTCTCTTCCATTGTGCATCCCTACACTTCAACTGCGCTGTGTTATTATTTTAAGAATAGACCTCCAGACTTTCATGACAACACATCTTTATTTGGGGGCTGTATTTTAAAACCTGAGGTTATTTCGTAGTTATCACGACTTTTCTAAGTCTCTGCTGACCTGAGTGTTGAGCAGTCCTGGGTGACACCTGGGACCTGCGTGGACGTGTGTGCCGGACTCGGAAGCAGCTGCTCTGATGGCGTGGTCTCACGTCCCTGCGGTCCTCAGCAAATGGACGTGGCATCAGCATCTTGGAAATTTTCCATGCTGGGTCAAAACTGAGCTACCAGCTGCTCAGCCCCTCTGAAACAGATGTCCATTTTTGCCTAGAAAAACTGCAATCTCAGCTTTGTTTTGCCTCTGAGGTTTTCCCTCTAAAGTTTCTTGGAAATCAACCTCCTCTGGTAAAGTGATAGTGGCTCTACATTAAGAATTCTACTATAGAATGGTCTCCCTGCCCAATAAACTTGTAAGAAATGTCTCTTTTTTTAGCTGGCCTATTTTTTTTTTTCTTTCCTCTGCTGTTTGGTATTGCAGGTGGGGGCAGGACTAAGAGTTATATTTGACATTACAGATTACCCTTGCGGTTGAAGACAGAGACAGTGGGTGCGGTAGGATTCTGCATGGGAAGCGTTAGCCCTTTGAGTGCCCAACCTTTTACTGTACAAGGATTTCCTTCCTTAATATAGAAGTATCTGAAGAAAGAATATTGCTCATACTATTAATTGTATTTTTTTCCTGCATGCACCCATTTATGGAGCCCTATAATGTTTAGGAAAGAAAGAATGGACTGTCACCCAGAGCCACTTGCTGAATGCCTCATTGTGCCCGTCTGTGGGCTTCATAGATGTACTGTTATCCAAGCCAATGCTTCTTGGAATCCCCAGAAAAGCAGGAAGAAAAGTGGACCCTTTTATTTTAAATAATTTTACATAGGACCCTTTTATTTTAAATTCCCAACCCACATTCCATTCAAGGAATTTTCTCTAACACATGCTAACTATAGTCGTTCCAGTGACGCATGGTAAGATGGGTGATCTCTAAAACCACCTCTGGAAAGCTTTATTGATTAGGAGATTACTCGGATCAGGGAGGGTGAGGAGCCCATGGACTCTCCCCATGAAGCTGCGCGGTGGAGTCGATGAGAAGGTTGATGTTTCAGGTCGACCCCAACGTGTCAGCACATGATTAACCATGAAGCCTCAGTTATCGACTAGTGCCAGTGCCACAAGCATGACACTGTCACACTGCAGACATGCAGAATGCAAACTAGTTCAATGGCAGCAGTCCCTACTCCAAATTAAGGTAGAAGCCCTGACACAACATTGGAACCATCAAGGTAGCCCATGCAGAGGATGGGAGGCACGTCTGGCGTTGGAAAGAGCAAAGCTTAAACTGCAGCTTCCATACCCCACCCCTGCCTGGCCCCCTTTCCTCATCTGTCAGAAGGTGGATTTGGATCACATGGTTTCTAAGATTTCTTCTAGCTCAAACATTATGTGATTTTTTTTTTTTCTGGATCCTGATAGTTGGCAATGAGACAGCATTCTGCCCCCACCACGTGCTCTATCCTCGCTCTCTGGGTTTGGTTCCCCCATCACTCCTCAAGATCCAGGTGAAGCAAAGACATGATTCACTCAACATTGCCCAGAGACCTGTTAAAACCATTAATAATAGAGACTAGTTGTTTCTGCTGGTGTGTTTGCCAAGACTCTTTGTTTACGGATCTCCAAAACCAACTGAGGCCAGCTTGAGCACACAGGGGCATGCACCCCAAGGGAGAATGTATCATTAGGATCCAGATATAACCCAGATGTCCTCTGCTGCTGAGCCAGGTCAGCAGCCTCTGTTTTTCTGTTTTCACCCTGTGCCCCGCTGGACACACAGCTCAGCATTTCCTCAACAGCATCCATCCCTTGCACAAAGCACCGGGGAGCACTGCAGAGCACTGCCTTCCCCTGCAAACATCCCCGTTTTGTCATCACCACCGGTCCTTTCCCCACCGCCCTACCATCCCAGGCTCTTGTCTTCCTTTCTCTTCTCTCATTCCACACGGTGCTCCCCTTTGCTGCTTTGGCTGCTCTCTCAGTCTTTTCGGAGCCCTACATGTTCCCTCCACGACACATCTGTGCCTAGGAATTTAGCGAAAAGCTCCCTCCTCTGACCGAGATGGCAAACACGGCGATCTCTCAGGGAGCAATTCGGGAGCAGAGATTTCTCTATCTCTTATACACCGAGTACAAATGGACGGAAACAGAGACAAGCCTCAAGGAAATCCTCCACCCCAACCCTCCTTCCCATTTCCCTTGCTCCTCGGTCCACAAGATAAAAGATGGCGAGCCCGCAGCTCTCTGAGTGCTTACCTCAAGCACAGAGAGACCTCAGGACGCCAGTTCGAAACACCTGAGAGAATGGGTCTGATGGACTCAGATGTCTGTCCTGGTGCAGCCTGCTTGGAGAGATAGAGTCACCCCATGTAAACTTGGCCGCCAAAGTCCTCCCTCCATGGATAATATTCGGGTGGGAAGCTTCCCTGAGAAACAGGGGAAGAAGCCAGTAGGATTCACACGGGCAACTAAATGCCATTTGCCCTATCTTGGGCGTTGGGATCATGCCCACCATTTTCCCTCAGCTGTCCATGATCCCTGAGTCTGTTAACTGATGAGCTCATGGTTCTTCATTGTGTGGAGCCTCCTGATCTTCTCCCTGCTCCCCAGCCTCAAACTCCCCAAGTGGGTCTGTAACATTGGGGCCACATTGGAAGGGGTTGGGAGCTGTTTGGAGGAGAGCTGCCTGGACATGGATCACGGCCCACATTGCAAAGCCAGCTCCAACGTCTTGTTCATAGTACGGATCCAAGACTGCCAAAAAGCGCATCGTGTGATTTATCTTGGTTCTCTGGCATTGGGGTGGGGTAGTGAGGGGTGGGGTGGGGAGGGTCTCTGGTCCTCAAAGGCTTCTGTGTCCAGTGTCCATAGATCAGCCCTTTTCTTATGAAACTAAGGGGTTTTCTGCTCAGGGTGTTCTAGTCAAAAACAAGACAAGGTTGGGGTTGTCCTCAGATGGTTTCATTTACTGTCAGCAAGTAACGGAGACTGGGGTTCACTTCACAAGCTCTGCCTCCCCCAAGGGAGGCTTAGCCATTGCTTATATACACTATTTGGTTAATTATACATTGATTTCTTCTTTGCAGTTGGCTACACTTATCCAGTTAGGTTCAGGTCAAGTTCATCCTGTTAAACTTGGGTCTGCAAAATACTCTGCTACATTTTAACATTTAGCAAGAACAGCATTTAGTAAGAACTGCCCAGACCTTGAGGCTGTCCTAACACCTGAACTTTCTTTGAGCTTCAGTTTCCTCATCTGCAAAATGGGGAGGATGTGCATAAGAAAAAGCTCACTGGGTTGTTGAGGGAATAGATAGGAACGTGCTTTGTGGTCTCTAATGACCCACGTGGCACCCACCCTGTGCCAGTAAGTGCTTTTCAATTATGAACATATTCAGTAGCCCAGTTAGCTAGTGTGTGTGTGATTGTTCCATTTTACAGAGGAGGAAACAGCCGAAGTGAGCGCCAAGGCTCACACCCAGGTGGTGCTCTGACTTGCTGCTCCCTGCCCTCCAGCCCCATGACCTCAGAAGCAGCCCCGTGGCTCCCCTGGGAAGTTCTTGCAGCCCCACCCACTAAGCTATTCTTTCCCTGGCTTCTGCTTCCTGCAGATCGATGACACTGGCACATTCCAGGTAATAGTGGTTCCATCCGGGTCTGACTACACGCCAATGCTGGAGAGACTGCAGAGGTGCACGTTCTGCTATGGTAAGACCCCCAGAGAGAACATAATTTGCCCAGGTCTGCTGAGCACATTGAGTCACCCTTGGCAGGAGCGGCTGGAACTTGGCAGCAAGGACACGTGTGGCCGTGGGAGAAATTCCCTGGGGGCTCTGGGCTCACCTCATCACTCTGCCTCATCCACAGATGAGCCTTTCAGCTGTGAGCAGGGCCTCCTGCTAAGTATCACAGCCAGGGGATCACATTCCAGGCACTGATTTTTAGAAAAATGTAGCCTGTCCCACTGCCAAGTTGTTCATGCTATAAAGTGTATTTATGTGTTTTCTAAATCTCAAATGTTCACAACCTGAAAGAAATGTTTTACAAGTGGCAATTAGCAGAAAGTCATGCACTTCTCTTTGGAAAGGCGCTTCCCGGACTCCCAAAAGTTAGGCATCAGGAAGATCTGAAGAGCTGGTTTGTACAATGTTGTGTTTGGTACAGTCTGCAGGTCTAGCTGGAGAATTGGCTCGATCTGCATCTGAGTATTCTAATAATGTGAGTGTTATGGTAATTAGGAAATGAGCGAAAGCCACTGAGATTACTCGTGGGTGTGGTGGCTCAGTTATCAAACATTTATGAGAAACCGAGCACTTTTCTAATCGTTTTACACGACACAGATGCTGGTGATGATAATGGTACTTACACTATTGTGTTTATTGTGTTCCAAGCAAGCACTTTTCTCATTGTCTCCATTCAATCAGTATAATCCAAACTCTTGAACTATTAATAGCTCCATTTTACAGATGAGGAAAATGAGACTTAGATGAAATCACTTGCTCAGGGTCTCGCAGCCAGATCAAATCCAAGAAAACTAGCCTCAAAAATCCTGCTATTTATGAGTAACACAGATCTGATTATTCTGCTTCTTGAAACTATACTTGGCCTTGAAGACATGCTTGATTCCTCTCCTGCTCCTCCGTGTGTGTGGATGAGGTGCTAATGTTTGCCGTTGGACTGACCTCTGGGGGAGAAGCAGGATTTCTTCTACTAATCCTCTCTTCTTCCTCTCTTCCCCTCTGCTTCCCTCTCTCTCTCCTCCCATCCCCTCTCAATTGCACAGCTTTAGGCACTGGCATTCTTACTCAAAGCACTTCAAGCGCCAACCATACTGTAGCACTTAACGCTACAGCCCGGCCTCTAGGTGCTCAGCTGGCTCCCGCCCTTGTCCGTTACAGCAGGGCGCTGGTATGTTGCACAGTCAGAAGTTGCACATGTGTGGCTGGGGATAGATTTTGGCTTCATTTCTTGGCTTAAGCCCTTGTTTTGTCTCAGAGGCATATAAGGGAAGATATTTTGGCTGCTGTTTCCTACAATTAAAAAACTCCAAAAAATTGAGCAAATGGGCAGCCTGCTGTCCCTGATTTCAGAAACTGCCTTGCACACAGGTGACTGTTCTGTCATCTGACCATTAAATGTGGTCATAAAATTTTACTGGGTTTCAGTAAGGGAACGATCACTTGTCCACAGCCATATCGAGTCCATGAACAAGAATGGAGTTGGGAGGCTGACTGCATCCCCTAGGATCTGCATTCCGGTTATTGCCCTTTCCTCTAATAGCCTTTATTTGCACCGTGGGCCCCTGTCTAAGTACCAGCTGTCCACACACATGTTATCCCCGTCTCTGTCTTCTCTGAGATGTTAGAGAGGTCATTCGCATCCTTAACCACTCTTACCGAACACCCAGGATTACGGAGTGTCAGTCCCGGAAGGGCTCCCCTGGTGAATCTGATCCAGCTGCCTAACTGTGCACAGGAATTGGGCAGAGCTGAGGCCCGGGGGTGACTTGGATAGACGGATAGAGCACGTTCCTGGGAACAGTGAGGCCAAAGCCCGGGTATCTCGGTTCTCAAACCAAGGGGCCTCCCGACCACTGTACCACATGGCCTTGTCTCTAGCCACAGAACATGGACTCCATACGCAGAAACTTCCAGAAATACCGCTGTATCCTTGTACAAAATTGTTTTCCGTTCTGCCCTCAGTGTCATCTGTAAAATTAGAAGATTAGGTGACCTTTAAGATCTTTCTTTTTTTTTAATTTCTCTGAATATTCATGTGGTCAGAGTCAATACAATTTACTATTTTTATGACTACACATTTTTTGCCAAAGGAGATATGCATATTTATTAAAATGACCTCATGCTCTGAAAGCCCTTTAATATGCATTATTTATGTTCATTTATTTGATAAACAAATATTGAGCTTTCAACTAATAATCACTGTGGAGACAACGAACATAAACAGTAACTTTGTCCTTCATGTGTAGACACAGACACTGAATTATAACCCTTTATTCAAACTAAAATAAGACTCATGCTCTCTTCACTCTGACTTTTTAAGCAGAATACTTTTCATAGAACAATTTGGGCATAATAATAAAGTTCATTGCTTTAACCTGTATATTATCAACTGGAGAGATTATCAGCTTTTATGTCATGAGACAGTATACCCTTTCAAGCATGAGATAAAGTGTCCACTTTGATCTTTATAACTTAAAAATAAAACAGCTAAGAAGAAGCTTCTGTTGAAAGCAGCTGAAGTTTTAAAGGTCAGAGAGTGTTAGTGAATGGAATTGAAGACTCAGGCTGGGTATAAAATTTGCAATAGATGCAAACCCTGGACTGGGAAGTCTTCCTGGTGTTGATATCAAAGTCATTTAGGAACTATTTTAAGATCAAAGACTATGCAGTTTCCAAATGTTGAAATATCTGAGATGCTGTTTCTCCTTTTCCTTCTCCTTCTGTTTAATAACCCTGAGTGACTCTTGGTCTACAGATGTGTGCAGGCCAGACACTTCCTGCGATGAGGCCAGACCACCCCCAGTGCAGTCTTACGTGGATGCGGCTTTCCTTCTGGATGGCTCCCGGCACGTGGGAAGTGTCGAATTCGAAGGCATAAGAGACTTCCTGGGAGCACTGTTGGATCACTTTGAAATCACCCCAGAGCCTGAGACCTCCGTCACTGGAGACAGGGTGGCCCTGTTAAGCCATGCTCCCCCCAGCTTCCTACCCAACACGCAGAAGAGCCCCGTGAGAACCGAGTTCAACCTCACCACCTACAGCAGCAGGCGCCACATGAAGCGGCATGTGGAAGAATCCGTCCAGCAGCTAAACGGAGACGCTTTTATCGGTCATGCCTTACAGTGGACCCTGGACAATATCTTTTTGAGTGCTCCGAATCTGAGAAAAAACAAAGTCATATTTGTGATATCAGCTGGGGAAACCAGTCACTTGGACAGAGAAACCTTAAAGAAAGAATCCTTGAAAGCCAAATGTCAAGGGTATGCCCTGTTTGTATTTTCCTTTGGCCCTACTTGGAATGACAAGGAACTGGAAGATCTAGCCAGCCACCCGCTAGATCACCACTTGGTCCAGCTCGGTCGAATTCATAGACCTGACCACGGATATGGTGTGAAGTTTGTGAAGTCTTTTATAAACTCAATCAGGCGTAAGTCATAAAAACTGTTTTTTCTTGCACATTTAGAGCATGCTCGATATTCCCAAATGAAGTGGCGACATGGATGCTTGGAAGCCTCTTGTGTGTCTTTAAGGGCACTGTGGGGTCAGAAAGAAAAGCAAGTCATGATGAATGGTGGAGGGAGGAAGCCTCTGATTCCTAAGCACTTAATTTTCTGGCTTATCTTTTTTTATGTCTGTGGTTGCTATGGAGACACGATCGTAACAAAACAAGCAGCTGCTCACATGTCTGCATGCATGCCACAGCTTGTCTGGGGGGGGGGGGGGGGGTGGGGGGGGGATGACATCTCAGCCTGGACTTGAGATACAAAGTAGAAACTCTTGCCATGTCACATTAGCATGCTGACCTTTGATGGGAAGTTTCATTGGTTAACACATCCAAAATGAGAGCCAGAGAAAAAATTAACAGTTCTGGGCTTTGCTTTTACAAGATCAAAAGGCAGAGGTTGAAGCATTAGGAGATACCATTTTACCTGTCAGAATGAAAGATACCTATGTGCAAAACTTTCTTGGCCTTGTTAATGACTTTCTTCTCATGCCAGTAATTAGTGTAATTAGTGATGCCCATTTAAAAAAAAATTTTTTAAAGCGTGGCTATATTTCTTGAAATGACCTTGCCTTGAAAGGATGGAATTCATTTTTAATACAACGGGGATGCATAACAAGAAGCCCTGGCCTGATACTGGGTGATTCTGGAGGTTGTAAAGCACTCAGTTGAATTTCTGCATGTGTTCATGATAAATGAACCCTTGGGGTTCAGACAAACAAAAGTGAACACCCAGGCATCAGATTGTCTCAAACTTGTCAGACTTAAGAGCAGCTGAGGCTGCAAAGATACCGACTAGTCAGAGCAGGTGAGATCTGAGGGAAAGGGCTGGCGGGACTCTGCGACTCCAAGCATGAGTCCAGGACCAACGGCATTGGCATCCCCTGGGAGCTCGTGGAAAATGCAGAGCCTCAGGCCCCACCCCAGACATGCTGAACCAGAATCTGCATTTTATCAAGATCCTCAGGTGATTCCCATGCACATTTGGTGTGAGAAACACTGATACAGGAGCAGTGAGCTCCCAGAATATGTTCTAGAACAGGAACCAAAGAGGAGCTAGGAAAAAATGGCAGCTAGGGGCCATTCTGAAGGAAGCAATCAGAAGGCATTTGTAAGGGTAAAACAAAAGAACATCTTGAAAGACTCAGAGAAACTTGTAAAGAAACACTCCGTATGAGGCAAAAACCTGAAAGTTTAAGATGGAATTGCCTTCTCGGCCTCACCCCCGCCCCACCCAAATTTCTTAGCGGTGTTTCATGGTAATCAGGCACACTGCAGGCATAGCTTGGAGATATTGCCGGCTTGGTTCCAGAGTACTGCAATAAAGGTATATTTATATTTATTGCAATAAAGCAGGCCATAATCTTATTGCCAGAGGAAGCTCTTGCCCTCAATTTGTAAAATACACAACATCTGTTAAGCACAATAAGTGAGGTCTGCCTGTATATGATTAGCGAAAAGGTGCCCCACCACCCCCCAGAGGAAGGGAGAGAGATGTTTTAAGAGTGACTTGGGGTAGGTGAGAGATAGAAAGTACTTTTTGGAAAACAGTAACCATGACAGAGTTACACACCACTTTTCTAGAAATTTGGTACCTAGAAATCCTCAATCTTGAAACTGTAGCTGTAAAAGTACACGAAGCTGAGAAGAGCATTGACAAAATCGTGTGCGAGCCTGCCTGCTTAACCCCTGCAGCCGACCCCCAGACTCACACCCACGCATTCAACACGAGCACGCAGTTGTCAGGTGTGAGCGCCCTCCTGGATTCCGGGCCACCTCCCTAAGCTGTGACTCTTCTTTAACGCGCTGCTGTGACAGAGCTGGCTGTTAAACACAGTCCCCATCAGCATCAACATATTTTCTAAGAAAAACAAAGTGACAGACCAACAACCTGATGCTTGGAGTGAAGACAGATAAAAAGTTAAAATTCAGATGCACGGTCAGGGAAGCATCGCAGTTGTGGGCCATTGGGTCTCGAAGCCCGAAGCACAGTCTGCAGCAGCACAGTCTCACAGCCCGGGACAGGCTGGCGACCGCCCTGGATCGCCAGGAAGAGATTTAACTTGGTTTAATGAAGTCTGTTCAGTGTAATGACTCAAGGAAATAAATAATACATTTTTTAAAGTTTCCCATAAAAAAAATGGCTTTTAAATGGCTCACTGGTGTGGTTGGAGGCATGCTTTATTATCATGAAAAATTAATATGCTTCCAGATGAAATGAGCCACTAATAAATTAAACCCAAGATGGTGCTATTGTTTCTGTTGTTGTTAATGAAAGAAATCATCAAGGTAACATTGTTTCCCCTTCACATTTTGATATTTCAAAGGAACAAATAAAAGTAACTATTCTGATTAATTCACATCAGTTAGAGACCAGACTCAAGATTGGCTTATGATAACTCTAATTTTGACCAACTTTAGAAGCTAAGGGGCATCTTACTGAAAAGCAGGCTGAATTTTCCACCTATAAATTTGGCAGAGATGTATTTTTAAAACCCAGTTTTAGAAATTCCTCTGCGAAATCTCTCATCTCATACGGCCACCTGGCTGGTCTCTTCTTTTGATGGCTGTTGAAAAAAATGGTGAAGTGACACTTTGCATACATTTACATTAATGTGTGCATGTAATGTGTAAATGTATGTAACTGTGATGTTAATAGCCGTGAATAAGGGACTGACTCATCACAAATTTTTCTCTTCCTAGGTGCAATCAACAGATACCCACCAGTAAACTTCAAAACGAAGTGCAATAGACTCGGCTCTGCAGGTCTGCGGCAGCCCCCGCAGCAGTTGCGAAGGTATTATCTGCTTGGCATTACTTGATAAATGAATGCATCCTCTTCTTCCTCCTGCTTGTCCATCATTTCCTCCCCCTCCTCTTTTTCCCTCTTCCTCCATCCTCTTTGGGCAAAATCTATTGATAAACCATATGAAAATAGAACTTGAGGGAATAAGAGGTAATCAAAAGTGATCAGGTTGATTTGAAAAATAAGAAGTAGAGTTTTTTTAAGTAGGAAGTCTAATTTTTGAAGTAAAACAATGGATGGGACTCCCCAGTAGCAATGAGCATACCTAAGGACCAGACCTTGGTTTCTAAGTATTATTCCCCAGTAAAAGGAATCAGGGTTTTGTGGTGAAATAGCTATTTCTAGGTGGTAGCACAGAAAGTACAGTGTGAGCCTGGAATATTTATTAAGCCAGAAAACAAGAAAGTAGTCAAAAACATGGCCATATCAAAAGGACAAAGGACTATCTTGAAAGGATTCTCACTGGCCCACATTTGGGACAATTAGAACATCAAATAGAATGATAATGATAATGGATTAAAACACATTGATTTTTTTTAAAATCCACAAGTCTATAGAGAGACCCAAAAAGAGAGGAGAGGGGAAAAGCTCTTTTTTTTTTATATAGAAGTATGCAAGCTAATACATGTAGAAGAAATGGTAGAATTAGAAACCCACCTATTTGCGATCCCGAATGTAACAACAGGGTCGACAAGGATCAAGGAAGCTGAAACCGTGGGGTGACAGCTGCTGGGGAGCAGGCTATTCACACAGAACCGCTCGCATTGCCTACTTACCGTTACGAAGAGGGAGATGCGCCTGCGTGTGGTGGGGTCTGGCAGTACGGTCAGTCAGCCCCCTTTATCCAAGATCTGGTATTATGTGCCCCTAAGTGAGATTCTTGCTGGAAATGTTTGGCCCAAGTCTAATAATGAGGAAACTCTCAGGCAGCTCCCGAATGTGGGATAGTCTTCAGAACAGCTGGCCTATGCGCTTCACAGGTTTCAATGTCATGAACTGCAGACAGATGCGGGGCACTGTTCCAAAGCGGGTGAGACTGAAGTGCCGTAATAGCCAAACGTGATAGCGTAAATCTTGACTTGATCCAAGCTCGGAAAGAAAAGCTTATATAAATGACATTTGAGGGACAGCTGGGGAAGTCTGAGCATGAACAATATGCTGGATGATATTATTGATTCACGGGGATTTTGCTGTATGCATGTGATCATGGTATCACATTAGTGTAGGAATGTCTTTGTTCTTCAGAGAGGGGTGCTAAACTATTTGAGGGTAATGTGCGTGGTGGTGTGGCCTGCTGCCAGGTGGTCATCCTAAGGGGAAGCAGGATAGTGTGTGCATGCATATGTGTGCATGTGTGTGCATACAGACACACATGTGTGCATGTATCTGTTTACACGTGTGCATGCAGATACATGAGTGTGCCCGTGCATATGTGTATGAAGATATGTGTATATACAGATATGTATGTGTATACATTTACGTGTGTGTATACAGATGTGTGTGTGTATACAGATGTGTGTGTGCGCGCACACAGAGTAGCAAGATGGTAACAGTTGGAGAATCGTCTAGGTAAAAGGTATACAGGTATTTCTTCATGGTCCTGTTCTTTACAATATTCTGTGAACTTGACAATTTTCAAAATAAAAAAAACTTGTAAAAGTCAATGAATAGGTTAAAGAGAGTATTAGGCACTTCTAAAGAAAAACAGTGGACTGAAAATAAAGAAATTACTTAAAATTCAGAGAAGATAAACATAAGAATTTTACAGACAGTGAAAAGATTTACCAGGGTTGTCCAACCCTTCGGCGTCTCTGCACCACCCTGGAAGAAGAGTTGTCTTGGGCCACGTATTAAATACATTGCGACACACAATCACACACAAAAAAAAACCCTCAATGTTTTAAGTAAATTTAAAATTTTGTGTTGGGGCACATTCACATCCATCCTTACTGCATG
Organism: Anoura caudifer; assembly: GCA_004027475.1. Lineage (NCBI taxonomy): Eukaryota > Metazoa > Chordata > Mammalia > Chiroptera > Phyllostomidae > Anoura > Anoura caudifer. Next base: position 71,350 of record PVKU01003868.1, on the reverse strand, counting down.
CGGCCTGTGGGCCACAGGCTGGACACCCCTGAACCTTATCTAATTGGAATTCTAGAAGGATCAAATGCAATAATAAATGAGAGAATGTTGAAAGACAAAGAGATAATTACTTTCAAGAACTTATGAAAGATATAAATTAAAAGTTGAAGAACAGACAAGCTGTAACCAGCAGGATAAAGAAAATGAGGACGACAGGCATTGTGCAGGGGACGCAGAGCACCTTGACTAAGAGAACTTCCGGCAGCTGGGAAGATCACCTGCAAAGAAACCGCAATTAGGCTGGCAGCTGACTTACCAGGGGCCCTCCTGGAAGTCACAATACTGAGAACCTCTGAACTAGTGGGAGAAAATTGTTGTCAACTTAGAAAAACTGGTAAAGCAAAGACAACTTTGGGTAAACCGAAAACAATAGCTTGTCCCAAAAAGACATTAGCTAAAGGAACTTCTAATGTACTTGGAGGAAAATAAGAATGAACACAGACGGAAAGACTTGAGATGCAAGAAGAGTGAGTGAAAAAATTTGTCAATATTTAAATGAATCTAAATGTATTTTTAAATAACAGCAATATCTAATTTGGGGGGTTATTACAAAATGGCTATACTTGTTAAAGGAATGGAAGTAAAATATTTGGCACCTGGTGATTTTAACAGGAAAAAAACAGCTGTACTAAGACTATATAAGTTAGTAAATACTTATGTTAATTACCTAAACAATAAAATCATCTCTTGTTATTAAAAATAACATAATAAATATTTTTAACAAAAAGGCAGGAAAGGGTCCTGGTCTGGTTCTCAGTTGGTTAAAGCATCATCCCCGTACGCCAAGGTTGTGGGTTCAGTCTCTGGCCAGGGCACATACAGGAGTCAACCAATAAATATGTAATTAAGTGGAACAACATATCAATTTCTCTCTCTGTTCTCCTATCCCTCCCTTCCCCTCTCTCTCACATAAATTTTTTTAAAGGCAGGAAAGGGGAAAAAAAGGATAAGTAGAGGGCAAAAAGTAAAAAGCAAGAGAAAAATACATAAACCAAATATGCCCAGTTACAATCAGAGATTGATGGATTTAAGAAACAAAATAAAATGCAGCTATAACTGCTTTCAAGAGACACGGCTACAAAATAAGAAATGTAAAAGTTCAAAGTAACATTACAGGAAAAAATATTACAGGCAAACATTTTAGAAAGAAAGCTGGAATAGCTCTGTTAACATCAGATAAAATGTACTTTTAAACAAAACCATTTTGTGGGAATAAAGAGCGTTACTACACGATGACAGAGTGTCCAGTCGTGAAGAGGATACAACAATTCTAAATTTATAAGAGGGTAATAAAATCTAAAAATATACAAAGTGGAAATTGAAACACCACACAGAGAAATTGCCCCAGAACTGTCATCAAAGTTGGAGATTTTAGTATACCCACTGGAATACTGGTAGATAAAGCAGACAAAAATTAGTAAAGAAATAAAAGAATTAATCAGAGGTAACAAACGATTTAATAGGCTCATTTAGAACCCTGCACAGAAAAATGAGATTCTTCTAAAGGAGTCATGGAACATCTAAAGGAGCTGTTGAACTGAGATAAAAAAGTTCACAGGTGTTCACTGCGCAGTTTTGAACTTAGCAAGCAAACGTCAACGTGTCTGTACAAACTGGTGCCGTCCCCCCAAATGATCTGATCACACACAGTGCTGTTAAGACAGAAAGTAATAAAAACAGTGTTTTTACAGCCCATACATTTTTAAATTAAAAATCACAATCTAAATAATAGGACAAAAAATCATAATGAAAATGTAAGCGTACTTAAAACTGTATAATAATAAAAATGTATGTCAAAACTTATGGGATATGTCAGAATTTGTAATTTAGGAAAGTTTATAGTCTTAATCACTATGTTAGAGCAATTTTTTAAGCTCTAAAAGTTAATGAGTTAAACATGCGTCTTAAGATGTTATAGAAGAAAAAATGGATTGTACCCAAAGATAGGAATAAAGTAGAACTTAATTGGTTTAATTATGTTAAAAAGTATCAATAAAGGCAAAAATTAGTTCTTTTAAAACTTAATAATAAACATTTATATCATATCTTTTGCCTGTATGAATACTACTTACATTTTTTAAATTAGAAATAATTTAAATCAAGTAGTTACAAGAAGGTTTCTTTGTTTTGGTAGTAAATCGTGTTGTATTAACACACGCCTGCCCACATCACCCTGAAATCAAACGTGCCCAGCTGCTGGGAATCACACCTAAGCAAACAAATACCTTTGACACTGTGCCCACTTTTATTGTGCCGCGTGTGCATTTCTGCGTGATGATCAGGGCCGGAGGCCCTCCCAGTCCCAAAGCTGGTGCTGCCAGAAGCTCCCTGCAGCCTTTGCGTGGAACCGCGCTCCTCACGTTGCTGGAAGGCAGGGAACTGTCCAGCAGCAAAGGCCGCCTGAAGTCAGGCCTAAAACGTGCCCGTGCAGTCAGTCCACCGAGAGCGGGGCTCCCCCTGCTGCAGGTGCCTGGAAGTGTGGACAGGGCTTTGCGATCGCATTTGTGTTGGGCTCCACGCTACAGGCAGCAGGGCTGTAAGTGCGGGGGGCGGACTCAGTAGTCCGCTTATACAAATCAAAAGGCATTTTGGAAATGACTCCCTCCTTGCGTTGTTTGAAGAGTCACGAGTGAGGGAGGGGATAGGACGGGAAGTTCCTTTCCCCTTCTCCACATTGCCATACACCTGGAGGCTCAGCTTGCCCTGTGTATCCAAAATGGTGAAAGTTAGGAACTGACTGGGGTATCAGAAATTGACATGAAGCCCGTACCTCTGTCAGTGAACCCCTGATGCTGTGTTAGGCTGGGACACCCCAGGCCTTCTCTAAGTAACCAAAGACTATAATGAAAGGTACCAAGCCGCACAGCTGCTTCTGAAACTCCCTGCTGGAGCCTTCCAAGGGAAATGAGGCGGAACTGAGCACGCAGAATTGCAGGAGATAGTGATGACTTGCCAAGTCCTGAGAATGACCTGCTTGAGAATTAGATCATTCTGCTGTGAAATTTTAAGAAATACAGGTAGAAGCTGGTTCTTATCCGATGGAAAAAGAAAGAAACTGGATCAAAGCACAGTCAACGAAGGGCACAGATGGCCAGTGAGGGTGAGATTGCGGGGCAGCATCTTTGTAGGCACTTAGATCTGCTCAGAGGCAATAAAAGACAGAGAGCTACCTGCTTATTGCTTCATTCAGTCAGTCAGGCACTTGCGCCAGACTGGAAAGTGCCAGACTTTAAAGCGCTGAGAGACCAGAGCCAAAACAACTAAATTGTAAAAACTGGACACAGCCATCAATGCCATATGAATAATACATCTGTTGTGATTCTGCTTTCCAAAGGATATTTTTTGGAGACACAAAATGTATGCTAAAGTAAAAAGTAAGAATTCTGGAAATAGAAGCCATCTTGTCTGCGTTTTCTGCGGCAGTGAGTGCAGTATGGCTCACTCCTGATCGTCTGCGTAGAGGGAGAAATCTGTGATCACAGAGAACTGAAGTCTGCCACATGTCCCGTCCACCCCCCTCGCTTTATGTAGCTGCCACAAGCTTTGCTGGAAGTGGGCACACGTTGCAAAATGAATTGGCTATTTCATCCCTGCGCCTTTAACTTGACTACCTGTTGTCAGAGTTACCAATCAGTAAAGTAGCTGAACAATATAGAGGAGGAGAAAGAAGTAAAGTCAATATGATTTCCACACAAGGTTAATCAAATGATTCTGATCAAATGTTTATCCAATACAAGCTCCTATACACAACAGAGCAACAAATGGGAATTCAGAGAAGCGGTATTTATCATGTTCAGCCCTTTTGAGAATATGAATATTTGAGTGAAGAGAAAGATAGCAATGCTGTGCTAAAGAAGCAGTTACCAATGTAACAGTTTTTTTCTTAACAAAAAGGGAAGAATATAGCAAAGATAACTAAACTTTTCATTGCATAACAAGTGTGCAATGAGAAGAGGGGAGCTGGGGGACAGAGCGGAGAGACCGGTATAGATAAGATAAACTCAAGCCACAAAAACAGTGTGTTCCAGGCTCAAAAGAACATAATCTCCTCGATCAGTGGAGCTGTGTTTGGTGCAGATAGACAATTACGGCTTTGGGGAATTTGAGTTCATAGTATTCAGTCTGCAATTTAATAAGAAATATAGAGAAGAGCAAAAATGTGGGAGGGTGTGAGGATATTGTGTTTCCACTGACATTTAGGAATGACAGCTTTGCTTGGGGACCTGGAGAAGCTGGTTGATTGACTCAGTCCATTCCTGATGGCGTTGACGGAGGCAACCTGGGGCACATGTTGGGGTTTGAGTTTCAGAAGCCCAGACATACAGTGTGCAAGGCGCAGAGGCTTCAGGGTCTGTGTAATGTGAATGGCCTGGTTTTCTTCGCTGGTTTGGTGCCTCCTTCACTCCTGACCATCACTGTAGATGAAAGGAGGTGTATGGCGCCTGTGAGAGCCGTGAACTTAATTTTAAATTCTGTGTCTTTCACTTACTCATTTTCTGAATATTGGTGTTCTTGGGAGAGAGATCAGACTTCTAGGTAGTGAGAGCACAAAAATCCCCGTGAAGAAATAGGTCGGAGTGAAGGTTGCCACTGTGTTCCCGGTCTCCATGTTGGGAGTTCAGCTAGTTTCTGAGGTTTGTACATATTGCTAAACCTTCTCTTCTTATGCCACCAGGCTGTCGTGCATTCACTCTAAAAATGTCTATGAATCGTGTGTATGCCTGGGTCCTCATACCTTAACTGTCCAGCCTGCCCCAGGCCATCTGCCTTCATGTGGTTCTGCACCCGGATCCAGGTGCTTCTGAAAGTATCACAATTATCATTTCAATATCTTATTCATTATCTTGATGGTTCTTTATAGCATCCCAAATAAAAACCTAGTTCACTGGAAGTGACATTGGACTCCTAGGGTCAGAAGAGTCGGGTTACAGTCTCAACTGTCATTGACCTTCAACCCCTATTTGCCCCTCGGTTTCCTCATTTGTAACTGATAGGGCACCGTGGTGACTACTAGTCTAGGGACTTCCGCTGTTGCTCACAAAAACATAGGTTGTTTTTATCCCCATTTTACACCTGAAGAAATAAGGATAACTCTAAATGATTTATTTCCTCAAAAGTGCTCAACTAAGAAGAAAATGGAAAAAAAAGGAAATAGAAAACAAGAGGAAATAGAGTATAAAAATGTTTTTGGAGCCAAAACTCTTCATGCCATTTCCCTGTAAAACTGTCGCCTGAGATGGCTCCCTACCTGTGCTGTCCAGTACAGGAGCCACTGCCTTTCAATTCATTGAAATTAAAAATTCAGGTTCTCGGTCACATTAACCACATTTCAAGTGCTCAATAGCCGTATGTGGCTAGTGTCTGCCATACTGGCCAGTGAAGATTATGGGACATTTCCTGCACGCAGAGTTCCATTGGACAGGGGAGAACTTCTAGTCAGCACTTGGCTTCTGGGATTCCTTGATTTCTCAGTCTGGCATTCAGGGCGCTTTAGAGTCCCTGTCTCTCTTCACTGTTGGGTTCCTCTTGACTTCCAGTCAAATTATTTATGCACCTGTCAGATGGGCACTGTTTCTATGTTGCCGTGCCTAACACAGTGCCTTCCACAGAGCAGCAAGTAAACATTTGGGTGGAGGGAGGGATGGATGGATTGGTGGAGGGATGGATGGAAGGAAGGATGGGTGGATGGATGGATGGATGGATAGAAAGATGGATGGATGGATAGAAGGATAGTTGGATGGGTAGATGGATGGATGGATGGGTGGATAGGTGGATGGATGGGTGAAAGGAAGGGAGTGACAAAAGGGGGTGACATTCAGTTATGCTTTCATTCGATACATAGTGAATGTTTACTATGTGCTTCTTGGTTCCTGGGATTACTATGGTGACCAGACAATGGTCTTGTGAAATTAAATTTCTGTCTGGGAGGGTAGAAGAGTGGAGAGCAGATCGCAAAGAAGTTTACAAGCAAATAACAATTCACATAGTAATAAGTGTTATTAAAAAATAGAAGAGCGTGTTGTGTGGATTGACTGGAAGTGGGAGTGGGACTGGAAAAGCTATAGATGTGGCAGACCCTAATGAGGTACCATTTGAACCCAAATGTGAATAAGCAGGAGCCAACCATATGGAGTTCTGGGTGGGACATGTTCCATGAGGAAGAAATTTTGCTGTTGAAATTGTAGTTGTGCACACTTTGACAAGATGAATTATCAGCTTCTGATATCTCTGCCCAGTTTAGTCATCTTAACAAAATCACCCTGAAAGAAGGATGCAACAAGAAATGGATGCAATGCTTAATTTAGGAAGAAAGATTAATGTAGAATCTGTTAAAGTTGAAGTGGCCTTTATCTTCTATAATCTTTTTCTTCTGTTGTGCAGCTTTGTCCCTGGACCACATAAAGCTGCCCTTAAAGAAGACACATTACAAAAGGCAAAATTCTTTCAACATAAAAAATATGTTTTAAGAACAGCAAGAGACAGCAGAGGTAATACTGTTCGAAATGTTACTAGGAACATATCCCGCACCTTTAAAAACTGGAAAGTGACAAAGACTATTCCCAAACGACATGATGAAGGAGGTGCTGGCAGAATTTAACCTGAGGACTCATGGTAAGGCGCTGGACTCACATAACTGAACTCACCACCAGACCGTGGGTAACTTGTGTTTAGGTGCCTGTATCTGGAGGTCCACTCTGGAGGGCTGGGCGAGCCACAGGGTGTAGAGTGTGAGGTAACGTGCTCCTCGTACTCACTGGTATTAAGATATACCCTGTCCATTTGTGTGACCGCTCGTGATAAGTCTAGCATACTAAGACATATTACAGAACTGTTATCATTAAGAGGTGGAAGAATGAAGAAATATTTTGAAAAGTCTAATGGCGATTATAATTTGTAGGTAAATTTTATGTTGTTATACATGTGTGTATGTGGGCCGGTGCTAACTGGGTTGATTGTTGATCTCTGTCCAGCCCATTGTCTGCATACCAAGCTGTCTTCCTCAATTTCGTTCTGTTTAATGCTCACCTGTTTAACCAGAGGTGGTTTGGGAAGACCCCAACATTTACCTTAGAAATTGATGCTGTTGGCATGCCATCATTTTGAAACTGCAGCCTTCCACAGATGAGTCTGCTTAAGCACATCACCGTTCCTGTGTGGATGGAGTCGTCTCCCGACGGGGCTGTGCTGGAAAGTTTCCTCCCATCTTCTGCGGTTGTTGGCTTGGGCAGGTGAGAAGCAGAGGGTAATTTCCCCGCCAGCTCCAAGTCCTCCCTCACTCACTGATAACCTCGTTAAAGTCCCCAGAATGTAAATTATTGTTTTTGAGCTGGACGTTCCCTTTGCATTAGAGCTTCCTGCCTGGCCATTTTGTGGACTTTTGCTCTTTCTTCCTTCCCCATTATTGTCTTTTATTATTTTTTTACTCATCCATATACTCTTTAAGCAAGGAGAGTAGACACTCAGCCTGTCATGGCTGAAGCTCTGAGTTACTTTTGCCGGTCAGGTAGCTACTTAGTAAATAGCGAACAGCACCAAATGGGGCTGGCAGAGCTGTAAGATGAGCCTCAAATGCACACTGACTGGAAAAGATAAGGGAGTTGTTAATGTTTTAATCTTCAAATATACAGTGTATGGGGTTGCAGAGATGCAAAAGAGGTAAGGAAAAGTCTTCAAACTGCCTGGCCTCGACCAGCATTGGTTGACGGCTCTCTCCTTACCCCAGCCAGACCATGTAACTAATCAGTAATCTTACTTTGGGGTTGATATTTTCAGTTGTTTAATTTCGACACAATGTTCAGACCTTACCTCGCATTGCAAGAGCTGGCTCCGCAATTGGTGGCAGTGGCCCTGATAGGCAGAATGCTGCTCCCTTCGGGAAGGGAGCGAGGCCCTGCTTGGACGTATGGGGCAGGTGGTTACTGACACCTGACACCAGCAGGTGTGGTCTGATTTTCTTTTCTATACCTCTGTTCATGAAACCTGGGAAAGAGGGGCTGTCCGCCATGTGTTTTTAAACCACTTCTGCCGTCCTTACTCAGGCATCTCCACAGCGGTCGCTCCCAGTGTCTTGGGCGGGGAGGCAAGGAGTTTAAATGTCCTATTTGTACTCAGGTAATAGAGAAAAATAGAGCACATCAGGTTTCTTCATATTTTATGTGGCCTCAGATGTTTGGGAAAAACTATCTTCTAAGTACAGGATATTGAAGAACAATATTTAAAAGATATTTTAATAAAAGGCATTTTTCTGTTTAACTTTGGATTAAGCACAAACTCCTTTCTTCCGCTTATTACTGGAAATACTTTAAAAGTGTATTTGCCCTCTCTCTGTATTGATAAGTCAAGTGTACCAAACAAATATTCCCTTGGTAATTGAGGTTATTTTAGCATTTGGGGGTCATCTTTATAATCATTTATAGGTGAAGGATCTGAAGTATACTACAAGTATTAAATTCTTTTAACAATAAATCCCTAGTGTTAATTGACTGTAAGGAAAATGCCTCCTATTTCTCTGCACTGAGTTATGAGTCAAATGTGTTGAAGAAGAAAAATGTAGAAATCGAAAGCAGATGTAAGTCAACATAGCATCAGATTGTAATACTTAGTAACGACTCACTCAAATGACATCCTTTCAAAACCAGGGAGGGTTTTATAGAGGGGAAAAGAGTGGATGGCAGGATGGTAACGTGAGAAAAGAATTCTCTCCATCAGCCCGATCCATTACTTTCCTCAGGGTTTCCCATGTTTATCAGTCCTGGATTATCCAATGGCTTCAGGCTTGCAGCCCATTCTCAGCATAACAGTTTAGTTCTCAAAAAAAATTCTCCCAAACTCTGCAGACTCGAAATCTGACTTAGTAGCTAGAAACTGTGAGTATGGACTTAGCAGACTGCAAGGACACAAAGGCAATGCAATGTCACCATGTAAAAGCTCTTCAGTTTGAAGTAGTCCCATTTGTTTATACATGCTTTTATTGCTCTTGTGCAGGGAGACGTATCCCAAAAAATGTTGCTAAGATCGATGTCGAAGAGTTTACTGCCTGTTTTCTTCTAGCTGTATTGAAGAGACTGTCATTTCCCTATGGTATAGTCTGGCCTCCCTTGTCATAGATTAATTGATCACATATGCATGTTCCTATTTCTGGGTTCTCTCTTCTGTTCCATTGATCTATATGTCTGTTTCTGTGCCAGCACCAGATTGTTTTTTTTGAATAAAGCTTGTAGTAGCGTAGTTTGAAATCAGGAGGAATGATACCTCCAACATCATTTTTCTTTCTCAAGATTGCTTTGGCAATTCAGCGTCTTCCGTGGTTTCATATAAATTTCAGGATTATTTGTTATAATTCTGTGGAAAATGTCATTGGCATTTCCATCAGGATTGCGCTGAATCTGCAGACTGCTTTGGGTAGTATGGGCCTCTTTACAGTATCCGTCCTGCCAGTCCATCCATCAGCATAATCTGTCCTTCCATTTACTTGATTCGATTTCTTTCATCAATGTCATAGTTTTTCAGAGTACAGGTCTTTTAGTTCCTTGGTTAAATTTATTCCTAGGCGTTTCATTCTTTTTGATGCAATTGTATCAAATTGCATCAAATTCGATGTTTTCTCAATCTTTCTGATAGCTTGTTACTAGTGTACAGAAACACAACAGATTTCAGAATATTAATTTTGTATCCTGCATATTTATGTACAGGTATCTTCCCACTATAGCCACTCAGTTAAGAATTTTTGTCATGAGTGGATATCGAATTTTGTCAAATACTTTTTATCTATTGAGTTGATCATACAGTTTTTATCTTTAATTTTTTTTGGTTTTGTTGATGTGTACCATGTTTACTGGTTTAGAATGTAGAACCATCCTTGAATCCCTAGAATGAATCCCACTTGATCATGATGTATGATCCTTTTAATGTATTGAATTCAGTTTGCTAATATTTTTTAAATCCTCACCCAAGGATATGTTTATTGATTTTAGATAGGAAAGGGGAGACAGATATCAATGTGAGAGAAGAATATTGACCAGTTGCCTCTGGTATGGGCCTGGCCCAGGGATCAAACTCTCAACCTAGGTATGTGCCCTCATGGGGGATCAAACCAGAAATGTTTTGGTGCACAGGATGGCATTCCAATCAACTGAGCCACCCAGCCATGGCCAGTGTGCTAGTGTTTTCAAATTTTTACATCTATGTCCATCAGGGATATTGGCTTGTAATTTCTTTTTCTTCTCTCTCTCTCTCTCTCTCTCTCATCTTTGTCTGGTTTGGATATCAGGGTAATGTTGGCCTCACAGAAACAGTTTGGAAGTGTCCCTTCCTCTTGAATTTTTCAGAATAGCTTGAAAAATATAGGTTTTAATTTTTTCTATTAATGTTTGATAGAATTTACCTGTGAAGCTACCTGGTCCTAAACATTTGTTGGTTCAATTTCCTTACTAATATAATCTGTTCAGATTCTCTTTTGTTACGAATTCAATTTTGTTACTAATTCAATTTCGTTACTAATAATCTGTTCAAATTTTTTATTTTTTCCTTTGTTCAGTCTCAGAAGGCTGTATTTTTCTAGGAGTTTGTCCATTTCTTCTAGATTGCCCAATTTGTTGGCACAGTATTCTTTTATGATCCTTTGTGTTTTTATGGCATCAGTTGTAACTTCTCTTTCATTTCTGATTTTATTTGGGCTCTGTTATTTTCTTGATAACTCTGGCTAAAGGTTTGTTAATTTTATCTTTTCAAAGAACCAGCTCTTAGTTTCATTGATCTTGTTTTTGTTTTTTTTTTAGTCTCTTTATTTATTTCCACTCTATTTTTTATAGTTATTTTTTTCACTTACTTTGGGCTTTGTTCTTTTTCTAGTTCCTTTAGCTATGAAGTCAAATTGTTTACTTGGGATTTCCCTTGTTGTGTAAGGTAGGTCTGTACTGCTGTAAGTTTCCTTCTTATAACTACTTTTGCTGAATCCCATAGATTTTAGAAAGTTGTGTTTCCATGTTTGTCTATTTTTTTTTCTGTAATTTCTTCTTTGATCTGTTTGTTTAATAGCATTTTGTATCTGTTTTCTTATAGTTGACTTCTACTTCAGTATGTTGTAGTCATAAAATAGAGTTGATTTGTCTTCATGAGTTTATTGAGACTTATAAATGTTCCTGGAAAATGTTCCATGTGCACTTGTATTCTGCAGTTTGGGGATGAAATGTTCTATAAATATCTATTAAGTCCATCTGGTCTAACATGTCATTTAAGGCCACTGTTTCCTTGTTCATTTTCTGTCTGAATGATCCATTGATGTAAGTGGGGTATTAAAGTCCTATTATTATGTTCCTGTCAGTTTGCAGTGAGTGCATCAATGTCCTTAATGGTTGATAATACTTATATTTAGGTGCTCCTATATTGAATCTATTCATACTTATGTTATATCCTCTTCCAGGATTGACTTTTTTATCATTATGTAATATCCTTCTTGATCTTTTACAGTGTTTTAAAGTCTATTTTATCTGCTGCAAGTATTAATTATTTGTAATACTGCTGTGGAAAATGTCATCGGTATTTTCACTATGCCAGCCCTCTTTTCATTTCTATTTGTGTAGAATATATTTTGCCAACCCTTCACTTTCACTCTGTGTGCCTTTCAGTCTGAAATTAGTCTCTTGTTGGCAGCATATAAATGGGTCTTGAATTATTATCCATTCAGCTACCCCATGCCTTTTGATTGGAGCAGTTTGTCCACTTACACTTAAAAGTAATTATTGATATTTACTTATTGCCATTTTGTTCATTGTCTTTGGTTGTTTTTGTAGTTCTCTGCTCCTTCTTGTCTTGCTTTCTTTCCCTGTGGTTTGCTAGGTTTTTTTAGTGTTGTGTTTGGGTCCCTTTGTCTTTATTTTCTTTGTAAACCTCTTGTAGGTTTTTGGTTTGTCATTACCATGAGGTTCATACACATCAACCTATATCCATAGCGGTGTGTTTTAAGCTGATGGGCACTTAGTTTGAATGCACTGTAAACATGCTACATTTTGACACCCCCCCCCCCAGTTTTTGTTGTCATAGTTTGTATCTTTTTGTTTTGTGTCCCCTAACTACATTTGTAGTTTGAGTTGATTCTCCCACTTTTGTCTTTCAACCTTCATAATAACCTTTTAAGTAACTAATCACCAGTGCAATTTTCTTCATTTCTAGTTACAACCTTTATTTTTCTGCTTTAAAAAAACCCTTTAATGTTTCTTATAAAGCCAGTGTGGAACCCCTTTAGTTTTGCTTGTCTTGGAAATGCTCTTCTTCAATTCTGAACAATAACTTCTTCAGGTCAAGTATTTTAGGTTGTAGCTTCCTTCCTTTCAGCACTTGAAACGTCTGTGTCATGCCACTCCTTTGCGGCCTCTGGTTTCTGAGAAATCAGCTGACAGCCGTATGGCACAGGTGGCAAACACAAGGCCTGCGGGCCAAATCCGGCCCTCCACCCAGCCTGGCACCTACCCAGCCTTGTTTCTACCCAGCGGCAGCGCCGAGCTCCTTGCCCCTTGAGTTAAGTAGTTACATTTACACAGTCCTGAAATTACATTCGGCCCTTTGAAGGCAACCATGAGGCTGATGTGGCCCCCGGTGAAAATGAGTTTGACACCCCTGCCTTTGGGATTTCCTTTGCATGTGACAATGTCTTGGTGTCGCTCTCTGGGTTCACTTTGGAACTCACTGCGCACTCTGGACCTGGAAATTTGTTTCCTTCCCCAGATTAGGGAAGTTTTCAGTTGTTATTTCTTCAAATAAGCTTTCTGCCCCCTCTTCTCTTTCTGGGACACTTATAATACAAATGTGAGATGCTTAATGTTATCCCAGATGTCCCTTAAACTATCCTCATTTTTAAAAATTTTCTTCTTTGATTGTTTTGATTGGGTGATTTCCACTATTATGTCCTCCAGGTCACTAATCTGTTTAACTGTGTAATCTGCTTTTGATTTTCCTCTAGTGTATTTTTCATTTCAGCTATTACAGCCTTCAGATCTGACTGGTTCTTTATTAAAGATTTTTTAATTTATTTTTAGTGAGAGGGGGAGCTGTGCACACCCTACTGGGCACCTGGTCTGCAACCCAGGCATGCGCCCTGAGTAGAAATTAAACTGGCGACCCTTTGGTTCGCAGGCTGCTTCTTTATTATATATTCTCTTTTTTGAAGTTCTCCCTAAGTTGCTCTATTCTTCTCCCAAGTTCAACAAGCATCCTTATGATTGTAACTTAGAATTCTTTATCATGCAAAGTACTTACTACTCTTTGATTAGGGTTTTTATGTTTTTCCTTGTTCCTTCTTTTGAAAAATATTCTTGTCTTTTCATTTTACTTAACTTTCTGCGTTTGTACTATGAATTAGAAAAAATAGCTCTCTCCCGACCTTGGAGTGGCTTTGTGTAGGAGCAACCTGTGTAAACTGTGTGCGCCGGGCAATTTTAGGAGGCTGGCTGGAGCTGTGCAGGCGAGTATGGTGCCCCGGGCCTCCGAGGGCTGGCACAGACGCACTGCAGCAGGTGTGCTGAGGCAGTTTGAGGTGCCAGGCACTAGGGCCCGCTGCCAGCAGCTGCTCAGCTGCTGGCCGAGAGGACCAGGGACGCTGCAGTGCCTGGACCTAGCTCCCTCCCGTATCTAAGTGGAGGGGGAACGTACACAAAGGCGCCCACTGAACCTCCGATTCCCGAGTTCCCGCAGTTCCACTGCTGTTCAGCAGGCACTCTGGGGTAAGTAAATGTTTTGGGGGGTTTTTCCACGTACAGTCTTGGTGCCCTTTACATCGCTGTTTTACCAGTCTCCCAGGGCAGGCAAGCCTGCTCATGCAGGCCCCTCAGTGTGACTTGCCCCTTACTGCAAGTCACCCCACCAAGGTAGGGTTCCCATCTCTCTCTCTCCATCTTTCCTACTTTTTCTAAGTGGTCCCTTGCTCATTTGCTGAGAAGCAGCTATGTAGCTGGCCCTCAGCTGTTCTTCAGGAGGAACTGTGCTATATGTAGATGACGCTGAGGTATTCCTAGGCCACCGTCCTGGACCCTTCCCCATTCCTGACCTTTCCGAATGACAGGATTTTCTGATGGTTTGTTGTTTGCCGGTCTGCACACAAAGTGCACCAACTTGTGAACCCAGACATATCATTGAAAACTGTCGTGTCACTACAGTAGAGAATTACAGCAATTCAAATTTTTGGATCATTTGTTAAACCAGTAGTATTTTCCCCAGACTCACCTACTCAACTTTTTAGCTTCACAGATTCATGTAACTAATTCCAAACTAAAATATTTGGAATACCACAAACTCTCCTGCAAGCGGATGACAACTGAATGTGGAAAAGAATCACGTTTGTGCGCAAACAATAATCAACAACCTTGAAAGGTGCAGTTTATAGGGAAAGACCAATTCTAGTCTTTTAAAAATATAAATTTTGGCATGTTAACAGCCTAATGCTTTTTTTTTTTTTCTTTTTCATGTGTTTAATTAATAATCTACACTGGATAAAAGCAAGCTGTTGGGCCAAGTTTTAGAATTTATAGTACAGCCTATAAAAAAAACAGTAATGATGGCTAAGAGGAGGCACATTTCCGATGCTGATACATCAGTTCTGCGGGACTGAGTAACTAAGGTGGACCGCAGCACGCCCAGGAAGAGCATGTGCTGACGGTCCGGAGATGTGAGGGGAAGGCCTAGTCCTGTCACTGATTCTTTGTGACATCGGGTCCATTTCTTCAAAACAAATGCTGCCAGGGGGTTTATCCTTCTGCCAAAGTTTACTGTTAAAAACACCACCAGAAACAAATTAGAGCCCTCAAGATGCTTGAATGCAGTTTATTGGCTGCTTTGAATAGTGTTTTAATAGCAAAAATGTGTTACCATAGATAATAGATTACAACCATCTTTTTTTCAATACAAAGTAAACTGAGATCATATAAGTCTCAGCATTTTAAATTCTTCACCTCTGATATATACAATGAAAAGTCCAAGAAATCTGGCTGAATCTCAGAGTTATGCACAAGTGTACTAGTCAATGCAACTTCTTTAACTACCTTGGGTGGGATTTATTTTACCGTGAAACACTAATATAGAGACATGATTTTGAAAATTAAGCCAGGAGATCAATTCTCACTTCTTTTCTCTAAATACACCTTTTCTCTTGAGTTACAGTTTATTTACACAAATTATACAAGTCACTAGGTTCTCATTTCCACACCTTAACAATCCCATCCCTAGAAGCAGTTACAATGAAGCCCTGGGTTGTCTGGAATGTGGCGACGTCTGTGATGATGTCATGATGTCTCACAGGCAGTGACTCGGGGCCCCTCCGCGGGGTGTCATCACTCGGTCCCACCTTCCGCTTATTCTGAATTTCCTGTTTCATGGTTAAAGTCAAGGGGAAAGCCAGACGTTAAAAGCCTGTACCACATTCCACCTCTTGTAAGTATTCTTGCTTTTGGAGTATCCTGTATGTTGTTGGAGCTAACACCTCTTGGTGAAGTAGCCATTCCTTCTCAGATACACTGAGCAAAAGGAATACAAAGAGTCCAATGTGACTCTCTAGGCTTCCAGTCATTAGATTCTGTGAAGAGCCACTTACAAATGTGGGAAACTTAGAAACAGGCTAATCTGTGCATATTACCATCTGTCCAAAGCAAAAGGGAAAGCATGTATTAAGAGGTGTAAATGACCAGAAGGTGGACATGGATACAGATTAGAGGGTTAGCATTTCTGAAGCTCATTATCATCGGTCGTGAAGGAAGCATGCTCTCGTGTATTGACTGGGCACTTGCTCAGACCCAGGCACTTTCAGATATGTTACCTCATTTGAAGTTTTTGTCTGACTCAAGGACGCAAGTTTTAGAGTGCCAAGAGCCAGATTTGAACCTCAGCTTTCCTGCTTGCTAGCTGGATGAGCTTAAGGAGAATAATAAGACAACTTTACAAGGAAGCACCTTTAAGGACTGAGCAAGGTATAAAGTGCTTACTTCAAGTGGTATGCTTATATGTGCACTTTTGATGTTATTATACTTTAATAAAAGTTAATTTTTTTAAATTCAAAGAAGTCAAGAGAAAATAAACATTTCTTAAACTGAAAGAAATACTGCTACTTAGTTTAATCAACTCAGTGTTTATGAAAGCCCTTTTTATACCTGCAAAAGTCGAACTACAAGAAAAAAGACTGCATGTACCTGGACGACCTCGGTGCCTTCGATGATTTTCCTGTAGTAGGACACGGATGGAGAACTAGTACTTCCTGCGACAACGTACGACCTCTCTGGGTACACCAAGTCCCAGAACCTGGGGAACGGGAAACGAATGGTGATACTCTCGGAGGGAGAAGGGAAGGAATTCGTGATCGTTTGCTTCCATTTACCAATGTGCAGCTTATTTTCTTTTGCATTAGGAAAAGAGGTTTTTTTTTTAGAACAGCATAAAATTAGTTACAAATGAAGTACTAACAGCTGCCCTGGCAAGATGTGGATGACTTTAAACATTACATCATTGCTAATGTGAAAAATAAGTAACACCAGTGTCAATGGCAGCACCCATCCACATATTGCCATCCTCCTTTTAACTGCTGCATATAAAGTATTCTTTACCAGACCCCATACCTTATTTTCATGTCTGAGCCGGCTGTGAGCAGGATAGGGTTCCCATCTGCAGGACTACAGTAGATACCATGAACACTGTGAGGAGAAGGCTTAAAAGAAAGAGATGAGTCAAATAAAAGGTACCAGTGTATTCCACGGTGCCATTTCTAGATATAAGTCGATTGTCAGTGGCTTTATAGGCACCTGGTCAACAAAAGAAATGAGAAACTGATTATGTATATCTTAAAAATGTCTTTCCTTGGGACTTTAAAATCCCAAATGCTTGGGACATAGCATTTGCTTTGTATCGTTCTGAATAAAGAGGCAAAGACTATTCAGCTTCCTAAAATTTTCTACTTTGGATGAAAAGAACCCCAACAAGAGGAGACAAAAAAAATCTTTCCTACTTTTCTTGGCAATATCAGAATTACCATATTTTTCGGACTATAACATGCACTCCCTCACCCCATAAATTTGGGAGGAATAATGGTTAAGGCTGCTGTTGAGTTCTGTTTACATTTACATTGGTGAAACATGTTATTTATGTTATTAAATATTTTACCACATTTCTTGCTTCAAAAATTTTTTTTCCTATTTTCCTCCTCTAAAACCTAGGTACGTCTTATGGGCCAAAAAATGCGGTAAAAACAAAAGTGTATGCAAGAGTATCATGTTCCTTTTTTTAAATGATCTAAACATCAGCCTGGGGCTCGAAAGAGACATGACGAACCCGATGGAGCTAGCAACCGAACACGCCATGAGCAGACAACGGCCGGCCTAAGGAAACGGAGAGCTCCCCGCAGCCATGGCCACCTCATACTTATTGAGAACATAACCAACAGGCCCAGCAGACATCACGTTTGGTAAATGTCTGAAGGGATGTGGGAAATTTTATTATAAAAATGAGTCAAACCTGTAACTCAGAAAGTGGCGGTGCGCTGCTGGCCCAGAGGGTGAATCTTCTGTCGCCGGTCTCCATGTCCCACATCGACACCTCGTTGTTGCCCTGGACAGCTGCGGAGACAAAGGGCGGAGCCCACGCTCAGGTGAGAACTCTGCACCACATCTTGGCAGATAATCCAAGTCAGCCCATTTCCACTTTTTCCGATTCTGCAAGAAATGCTCACTGGTACTTAATATAAATAACATGTGACTCTGTGGCACCACGCTGGAGTGCAAAAACCAAAGACGTTTTTAATAGCCCACCAGTAAGTCTTTACTGGTGTCCAAGCGGAAAGAATTGTGGGGTGGAAAGTGAAATCCTAAATAGTCTTCCCTCTAGAAGTAGAGAAAACAAAGTGTAAGACAGAGCAAAAAGGGAGAACTACAAAGCTCCACCTGAACTCAAGAAAGGAAAAGATCACATCCAGTGGGTAAGGGCCTAGGCTGCCTCATGGAGATGTCTGCACCAGGACCGAAAGAACAAGTGGAGCTGGACAGATACAGGGGCAGACAGGTAGAGCATTTCAAGCAGGAAGAACAGAATGAGCAAAACCCAAAAATCTCTGCATGTTTTGGGGAAGCATGGGTAGTAGCTGGTCTGACTGAAGCACATCTTAACAAGGAGTGGCAGTCGAAGGCAGAAAGAAGAAAGGGTGAAGGCAGATTACAGAAAAGGAAGCTGCAGGCCTGAAAGAGATGGACATTACGCCTATTTTTGAGCATGGGGAGTGACAATACCCCAGGCTTCATTCATATTAATCGAACCACCAATATTTTACTATGAGACAGTCACTGTCCTAGGCATTGAAGAAAAAAGGCAAACTATTCCAAATAATTTTGTTTCATGGCATTTACATACCAGTGGAGACAACAAACCAAAAATATGCAAAGGCTATGAAGGAGAAACATGCTTTTTGTTCAAGGACAAAGCCAGGAGGCCAGCCTCGCTGGGGCAGGCTGAGAGGGGAGGTGAGCAGAGAAGGGGCAGCGGTGCCGTCATATCCACTGGCCACTGTAAGGCTGACCCACGTAAACCACATCAATAGGCTTCTGTGACCTCTAGCTTCTAGATGATTCTGGCCTGCAGTAAGCTAACTGACCCCCCCCCCCCCCAAATAACCAAGTCCTCGTCTCTGGAGCCTGTGGATGTGACTTTTCAGATGTGATCAAGGACCTTAAGACGGAAAAGGGGGGTTTATCCTGGATGGTCCAAGTGAGCCCTAAATCCGTACACAAGTGTCCTCACAAGAGGGAGGCGGATGTGAGAGCAGCAGCAGGCGATCTGCCGGCAAAGCACGATGCTACGGTGCTAGCTTTGAGGGCGGCAGAAAGGGTCAGGAGCCACGGCTCACGGCTTTAGGAGGAGGAAGGGCAAAGGAATGGATCCTCCCCCAGATCCTCCACAGGGCATGTGGCCCTACCACCACCTGGATTTCGGTTCAGCAAAACTCATTTCAAACTTCCGGCCTCCAGTACTGTCAGAGAATAAACTTGTGTTAGGAGTGTGCAGTAATTTGCTACAGTGTCACAGGAAACTAACGCAGTCCCATGGAGGCCCCAGTGGGAGACCAAGGGATGGCTGCAAGTGAAGTCAGCGACTGCGCCCCTCATCGCGGAATCACTGCTGCTCCCCTGGTGGGCTTCTCTACTCAACTTCCCCATTCCAGTCACCACTCCTCCTGCCTTTCTACGGCTGATCTGCTGGCACGAGCCCTGTTTTGCTGCAGGATCTTTTATGATGCCCTGCACCCACACCTTTGTAATAGTTCCTTTGAAAATAGATCCTCCTCAAACGATCCTACCTTGGGTATACCCTCTGCTTCCTGTTGGAACGCTGACTGATAAAGGTCTCAGAGGGGCAGATCTCAAAGCCTCTAGGCCACAGGGAGGAGTTTGCCTGTTACTTAGAATGAGAAGCCACTGGAAGGTCCTGAGCAGAAGAAAGAACAGTCTTAAGAGGTAAGGATACTGCATGAATAGGAACGAAAGATTATGACAGTTTGGACTAGGCAGAGAGTGATGGAGACAGTGGTCAGATTCTGAACATATTTTAAGATAGGATATATATGAGTGGCTGATGGACTGGAAGTGGGTTAAGAAAAAAAGAGTCAAGCACAACACAAGGATGCCCCCTGAACACCTAGCATTAAAGAGCTGCCACTTCCTGAGATGGACTAAGTGTATGGGGAGGGACCTAGATTCGAGAGGACCATGGAGGAAACCTAAGACTAACGCAACCCGTATTTATCAAGCACTAATTCTGTCCCAGGCTATGCGCTTGATATGTGTTATTTCAAATTCTTACAACTCTGCTAGGTAAATATTTTTAACCACGTTTTGCAGATGAGGAAAGTGAGTTTCAAAGACCTGCCCAAGAATCTGTACAAGAAAATCTGAATGCCCAATGACAGGAGGGAAGGGAAAGGAAGCTTGCCAGAAACACATCAATATGAAATGGCAACTGACAAGGATGCATCAAGGTCTCTAAGATTTCTAGGAAGATGGTGGTGGCAGCTTTTAAAAAATATGGATATAAGAGAAAGAAACAAATGGAAGGGGAAACGGGTGACAGACAGGAACAGAACGTGAGGTGGTGACTGATGCGATCACTTTGAAACACAGTGACTACGAAATGACTGAGATATCAATGGTAGGAACTTCCATAATCAAAACAGAACAAAATCAAACACTCTGTTCATATGTAAAATAAAAATGCTAATAAGGACGTGATTCTTGGCAGCAGGGTATTATGCACTAAGAAAATCCCCCAATACCTGAAAGCCAGCCAGGGCGAATTTACCTGCAATCACCCAGGACTGATACAGTGGGTGCATTGAGAGGCGTCTGATTCGAGCCCTGGAAGGATGACAGTGACTGGAAATTGGCAACTGGAACCTCATATCCCAACACGCCATGGTACCACTGCTTGTACCTTAAAGGGAAAAAAAAGGCCAAAAATAAAAAATTACCATCTAATACTTAAAGCATATTAGGCTACATTGATACAAATAGTATAAAGCATTAGCTTTGTATGAAGCAGAAAGACCTGGTTCTCAAAAAAAGGTCTCCCAATTTCAAATTGCACCTTTAATTATTAAATAACAAAGAGATAAAGTACTTATCACAATACTACTACAGAAGTGTCTAGAAGTGTCTAACAAATGTAAAATTGAAAATGAATAATTCATTAATTACTGACACTGTCACAGATTGCCAAAGGCACCCACAAAAAAAGAAAAGAAAAAGAAACCCCACAAAAGCTAGAGAAAATACGAATTGAATTTGATGCTTAAAATGTTCAGAAACTCTAACCAGAGATGATTTACTGGCATTCGATGATCATTTTAACCAATCCCAAAGTGGCAAACAGCTTTGTAGCTATCCCTTGATTCAATCATTTCCATGGGCCCTATTCTATACCACATTCTGGGGATAGGTACGGGTGTCCAATCACAGCAGAAACCGGAGTGAGCCCCTGCACATCTGCCCAGGACAACTCGAACCCCACAGACAGAGGCATGGGGCATGTTCCCGTGTTGGCCTCCAATGCCAGTGGAGGACTGGGGGTGGGAAAAGACAAAAGAGGCAGTAGGGTCCCTCTGCTTGTCACCCCGGCCCACTCTAGGACAACGGCTCAAACAGGCACAGGTGCTACCAGCTGCCCTCCTCCAAGCTGCTCAGGGCGCCTGAGAACCATCACTGCCTTTCCGCTAATATGCTAAGTGGTTAACATCTACTCTTCTAGGCCTGGCGTTACACCTCCTTGTACCTGCACAGTTTATTCATACAAAAGGCAAAAAGTAATGCCTTCCATATAAGCTCTATAAAAAATAAAAGGCAGATATTTCACAATCACAAATGCAAGTCAGGGAACCTAAAAAACAAAATTTAAGCACTCTTCTGAAAAAGAGTGCCAAATGGGGAAAAAAAAATAAGATGTACCTTCTCAAGGAGCAGGTTCAAAGCCCTGTGGGGGAAAAACTGTAAAACTAAAACAGAGGAAAGCAACAAGCAAGATCACGTGGTAAGTCTCCAGCCTTTGAGGAAAAGGAGGGAGGAAGGAATAATAAGGCAAGAAAACCACCCTTTGGCTCACCTCCTGTCCTAGGCCCAGGGACAGATGCTTTGGCTCATTAAATCCTCAGAGCAGCCCTTGAAAGGACCGCCCTGTTTGAAGATGAGGACACTGAAACTCAGGAGGTGAGCAGTGCCTGGGGTCGCTGCAATGTAAATTGAGTCAGCCTAAACTGAGAAGCTCTCATTCCTAAACTGAGCCTGCTGCTTCCCTGGCGGAATGAGAGAATGCCAGCAAACTGATCACTATAATGAGCATAAAGAGGCTCTTTTAAGAACAAAGAGAAAAAGGAAATTGTTTTATGCACTGGGATATAATTTCACTCTTCCAAATCTGTTTTATAATGAATAAAACCTAAATTGCGAGTGAGTATAACATAATAGTTATGAAGAAAAAGGAAAAAAACTTTCTCAAGAGGCAATTCCAGACAACGACATTCAAACCTTGGTCAACGATTTGAAAATAAGCATACCAATGCAGAGCCAGCACTGGTAGATGTCCACAGCAAAGGAAGTGATGAGGCCCGACTTCAGATCATGTTTTAACGTCCACGCGTTGCTTGAAGACCTGAGGTCCCAGCCGACCAGAGAGCCATTCACGGTAGCGTAGGCCAGGACGGACTGTGCCCCCGAGTTGAAGTGGTGGATATCCACGACACAGCCGTCCTCCTTCTGGTCCAGAATTCTAAAAAATACACAAAACAAAAGGCACACAATTTTCCAGTCACTGAAAACACACCACCAGTCTCCATTAAGATGAATTTACAGTCTAATCATGGTCAAGAAATAAAAACCTCTGTGTTTCATCAGGACAATGATAGAGAAGGCATTTTTTAAAAAATTATTTTAAACTTACAGAAGAGATGCAAAATAGTACGCCAAATAACTATATCCATCACCCAATTCCCCCTACTGTAATACCTTACAAAACAGCAGACCTTTTATCGAAACTAAGAAATGAACGTTGGCCCTGGCTGGTACAGCTCAGTGGATTGAGTGCAGGCTGGGAACCAAAGGATCACCAGTTTGATTCCCAGTTGGGGCACATGCCTGGGTTGCAGACCAGGCCCCCAGTGGGGGGCCACATGAGAAGCAACTACACATCGATGTTTCTCCCCGCCTCTTTCTCCCTCCCTTCCCCTCTGTCTAAAAATAAATAAAAATCTTTAAAAAAAAAAGAATGTTGATATAACACTAGTACAAAACATATTAGGATTTCCTGAGCTTTCCACTTGTGTCCTTTAGCGGTTCCAGGATCCAAACCAAAATACAACATGGAATTTAGTTGTCATGTCTGTTTAGTCTCCAGTCTGACAGTTCCTCAGTCCTTCATTTTATTTCATGACCTTACGTCATGACTAGTAAAAGACTACTAGTGGGTTATTTTATAGAATGTCCCTCAGTTAGGGTTTGCCTCCCGTGTTCTTACAGACAGACTGAGTTTATGCCGTATGGGGAAGGAGACCGCAGAAGTGACATGTCCTTCTCGGGGCACATATGAGGGAGTACCTGATGTTAGTATGTATTACTGGTGATGTTAACCTTAATCATCTGTTCAAGGTGGTGTCTGCCTGGATTCTCCACTGCAATGTGCTATTCTTCCATTTATAACTACACAATATTCAAGAGAAATGCTAGCGATGACTTCTATCTCTCATTCCTTCTACACTTAGAGGTTAGAATTCTTCTATAAGGAAGAGCTGTCGCTTCTACATTTATTTGTTCATTTACTTAGTTATATCAGTATGGAATCATGGATATTTATATTATTCTTTGAGGTACTACCCAATACAATTGATTTTTTTTAAATTTAGATATAGTGAAATTCACTTTCTGTAGTATAGTTCTATGCGTATGTATCTTGTGCAAACATATGTGCAAAAGGAAAATCTTTAGTAGGAAACAAACAGACATTTACCCTCCACCACAGAATACAGAGAACTTCACGCCCCCAAATTATCCTGTGCAGCCCTTTTGTAGTCGACCCTGCCCCTGCCTGTGGCAACCCGCTGATCTGTTTTCCTCTTGATAAGTTTATGTTGTCCAGAATTTCATATAATTGGGAATATACAATATATAGCATTTGAGGTCTGACTTCTTGCATTAAAACAAAAAGGATTTTAAGATTCATTGATGTTGTTGCTTGAGTCAATAGTTTACTCCTTTTTATTGCTGATAATAAAAGTAACAAAATAACAATGATTCCTTTTTATTCCTTTTTATGTCCTAGTCTGTTATATGGGTATACCTGTTTTTAAGCTTATGCATTATTAAACTAAAAAGAATGTCAGACTTACTGGCCAGCCTCCTTTATCAATACATATCATGCTTTTGCACACACTGATTTAGTTTTATTTCTGCAAACACTAATTTAGTTTTATCTCTTAGATCAAGAGTCAGCAAATATTTTCTGTAAAGAGTCAGACAGTAAATAGTTTAGGCTTTGCAAGTCACATACATCTCAATTACATGTTCTTTATCTTTTTTAACAACCTTTGAAAATTCTTAGTTTATGGGCCGTACTGCAGCTTCGTTTGCTGACCCATCTTAGATAATTGTACTCACAAACATTCTAATATGAACTATATCCCCCTAAAGCAGTGATGAAAGTCCAAATGCCGAATACAGTGTGAAACGGTGTCACCAACTGTAATTATTAAGAGCCGTGACCGCAGCCGACCGGACTGGATGAGGCAAACAGAAAAGGAGCCCTAGGTGGTGGTGGGGCACATGCTGCGGCCGGGCACGGTGCCACCCACACGTCCTGGCACGGCCTCCCGACCCAGGTAGCCAGCATGCACCTGCAGAGAGGCACCCAGGCACAGATGAGCATGTCCGTGTGCATGTCCTGCCAGCCCAGGCAGCACCCAACACGTTTTGCCAATAGCTCTTTGATAATTTACACGGAACTCAATACATATCCCGCTGTATATTGCTGTCACCCTCGGCTGAAACAATTTTAAAGAAAACTGGCAGATTATGGTTTTAGTTAAAGGCCGTATACAATATATCCTGGATAAAAGCTGCCCAAATCTCTTTAGTGAATGTGTCAAAAATAACACATATTTTTAATTGAAAAGGCAAAACAAGTAACTATACAAACAAGGAAAACCTTGGTGATCGAACAAACATCTTGCTGCCTCAGTTACACCAATGGCCTTGAATTATTATCCACTTAACTATATGCATCTGCTCGTTCTGGTTTCCTCCCATGGGGTCCACCGCCTCTGTCTGCCATGCCCGACTTTGCCGGCTAGCTTACATCTGGTCTCATCTCCTCCAGGCCTTCTTTCCTATTCCCGAAAAGCTGTCTCCAGCCCCCTGTGACACGGCACACTATCACACTGCACGGAAATCATCTGTTCACTGGCCTGTTTCTCCCACGAGACTGTAGTTCCTTAGAGAGCAGAACACGTTATTTGTCTTTGGAATCCTCTGTGTGCAGCAGCATACTGGTCAGCTGAAAAATCATTCTGCTGTATCTTTAAATGTCCTACCTTGTCAGTGTTTAATCTGTAGGCAACTGCGATATGTAAGTGATGAAGGAGATTTTTCAGTGAAACTAGCCAGTATTTTGTTTTTAAATGATAAACTAATCATCTGAAGAAAGCACACTTCACGTTCCCACCAACTTCAGAGGTTTTAATGCCAAGTGACAAACTGCTGAAAACATTTGAGTTTTCTTTAATGAGGAACATTCATATTCTCAAAATCAGCCAGCCAGAGTTCTGCTTTTACTTGAGACAGAAACTGTAACTGATAATTAGATTATTCAGACACATTCCAGACTGGGATGAGCCCCAAGTTCAAGTTGTTCTGATCTTTTGACAAATGGGCAGAAAATAAAACATGCAGACACAGTTTTCTAAAACTAACTACATGTGGCAGATTTGAGTTGGAAACACAGCTTATTTCATGTGCTTAAAAAAGGAAGTGCAATGCAATAAGCCCTAAATTGATTCACGCTACATTGGAGAGGGAGGATTAAATTCCCTAGTACTCTATATGCAGTTTAAAAAACACAGAAGATAGATACCTGCTCTGTAGAGGATGAATTTTAGGAGACTTGGGCAGCTTAGAAGCCTCAATTCCAAGAAGCTGGACAGCGCCGTTGTCAGACGCTATGGCCAGGTAGTGAGAGCCCTGGCAGAACGTCAGGGTCTTGACACGCCCTCCAAGTCGGCTGTATGTAAGAATAGATCTGCACAAAAGGAAAGTAAGACTGCATTTCTGAAAGGCCACAAAAGCATTATTATTGCTGTTAGTAAATAAACATCTACATGAGATTAACAAAAAAATCACTACTTTGAGGTCCATTACATCTGCTTGACCTCATAACAAAAACAAAAACTCCCCTCAACAGCGCTGCCACAAAATTGCCTTTTCTTCTGGTATTTTCAATCGGCCATCTTCACACACATCTCTCCCGTCACAGGAAGGCTGTCCATCCTCCTTCCCAACGGGAACTCCCACACTTGTGGTCCTGATCCAGTTCTCCTTCTACTCCTGCAATACCTCCCACCCTGTCACACCCCCTTCAGTGACTCTCTGACCCCTCAGATGCAGCCTGGCACGGCAGGAAAACCACTGGCATGGAGGCAAAGAGCTGAGTCCACCACCCACTACCTATATGATCTTGGTCAAGCCACTTACCCTAGTCTGTGTGTCTCAGTGCACTCATGTACAAAATAAGGACTACCCAGTTACCTACCTGGGACATGGAGAAACTCAAACTAGAAAACACTCATAAATGCTAAGTATCACTGTAATATTCAGTCTCTGCCACAGACATGCTGACCCCTCAAGCTGTCCTCCTTCCTTGTATTCCCTGCCCAACTTGTGAATATCTGACTCACACAGGGTCGCTCCCATTACTACCGACTCCGTGCTTCATTACCAGGCACTGAAGGTGCACACTCACCCTTCTAAGGAGCCACGCTCTAAAAGGTCACAAGCCCCTCATCACCAAATTTATTAATCTCTATACTTTGTAATTGATTTCATTTTACTATACAAGTTGATACATATTAAACGTACAAAAATTACTGAAATACAGAATATAGAAAAGTAAAAACAATTACAATTCTATCACCCAGAGAAAAATACGTAACATTTTGTTATATACCCTTTCCAATGGTATTCCTGCGTATTATAACATATTCATATTTGCTTTTTAAATACAAAATTGTATATTTTTAATTAATCATATCTCTCTAGTTCACTTTTTCTTAACATCGGCTTTGCTGAGATACAATTCACATACCATAAAGTATAATTTTTCAAGTGTGTAATTCAGTAATTTTTTAGCATATTAACAGAATTCTGCATAGATTAGTATCTAATTCCAGAATATTTTCATCATTCCTGAGAAACCCCAAAAGCCACCTCACACCCACTAGCATTCACTCCCTTCCCCCCTTAAATTTTCTATGAATTTGCCTATTTTAATATTTCACATAAATACAATCATTCATTATGTGGCCTTTTATGTTATTTGTTTTATTTAAGATTTTATTTATTTTTAGAGAGAGGGGGGAAGAAAGGGAGAGAAACATTGATGTGAGAGAAAAATCGATCAGTTGCCTCGTGCACATGCCCAGACAGGGGCCAAACCTGCAATCCAGGCATGTGCCCTGGTGGGGAATTGAACCTGCAACCTTTTGCTTTGCAGGATGGTGTCCAACCAACTGAGCCACACTGGTCAGGGCCATTATGTGGCCTTTTATATCTGGTTTCTTTCATTTAGGTTAATGTTTTCAAAGGTTCATCCATTCTTTTTATGGCCAAATTACTATTCCTTTGTATGGATATATCACATTTTGCTTATCCATTCATCAGCTGATGAACATTTGTGTAGCTTCCACTTTTAGCTACTATGAATAATGCTACTATACACATTTATGTATCAATCTTCTTGTGGCTGTCTGTCTCACACCAGTACCTACAAGGGCTCACCAGTTTGGCAGACGAATAAAGAGAGAGCCAGGGAACAGGCAACGGGAGACGGAAAGGCCGGCGTGCTCAGTCTCTCCCATTTACTCTCATTCTCTCCCCACCCTCCTCTACCCGCCTCTCTCTTCAGTGTGTCTGTTCCCTGCTCCCTCCACTGTACTAGTTTGTCATATAAATTATATATTTATATAAGCTCATGAAGTTTTATAATTTTTCTTTATGGGTCATCTTTTAAATTAGACAGGTAAAAATAGTTGCAAAAAATAATTTACACTACATACTTTATACCTGTAGCAGTGCTGTTTATTTCTTCACATGGATTCAAGGTGCTGTCTTGTGTCCTGTCCTTACAGCAGAAACTCCTTTTAGAGAAAAACTGCTAGCAATAAATTCCGTTTTATTTACCTTGGCATGTCTTCATTTCTTTCTCTCTTTTTCTGGATATAGAGAAGTTGACAGTTTTTTCCTTTTAATACTTGGAATATGCAATCCCGCTGATGTCCAGTTTTTATCATTACTGATGAAATGTCAGCTGTTAACCTCACTGAAGATCTCTGGTATATGATGAGTCACTTTTCTGTCATTGCTTTCAAGATTCTTTGTCTTTCAAGTTTGCTTACCATGTGTCTGATGTGCTTCTCTTTGATTTTTATCCTACCTGGATTTCACTGAGCTTCTTAGATATGCAGATTAATGTTTTCCATCAATCCTCAGGGGCTGTAAGCCATATTTCTTCAAATAGTCTTTCTGTTCCTTTCTCTCTCTCTTTGCCTTTTGGGATTCCTATTATATGTATGTTGGTACACTTGATAGTGTTCCACAGGTCTTTGAGGCGGTGTTCATTTTTCTTAATTCTTTTTTAGGTTTTGTATCTCTAACTAGATAACATCAACTAATCTATCTTGAAGTTCTAGTTATTTTTCTTGCCAGTGGAAATAAGCCTCTTGAGTGAATTTTTCATTTCAGTTATAGTTTTCAACTCCAGATTTTCTATTTACCATTTCTATCCCCTTATGGATACTGCCTATTTGGGGAGACATTTTTCTCA
Source organism: Anoura caudifer (assembly GCA_004027475.1). Taxonomy (NCBI): domain Eukaryota; kingdom Metazoa; phylum Chordata; class Mammalia; order Chiroptera; family Phyllostomidae; genus Anoura; species Anoura caudifer. The sequence goes on along the minus strand of PVKU01003868.1, from coordinate 42,721 downwards.
TACTTTCAATTCCTAATACAAGGTTTCTTTTAATTCTTTGAATGTATTTTAATAGCTAATTTAAATTCTTTATGTGGTAGATCCAATGTCTGGGATTACGAGATACAGTTTCTACTGACTGCGTCCCCCCCCCCACCCCCCATGTACATACAGGCCATACTTTTTTCTTTCTTTGCCTTGCTTGTAAACTTTTGTTCAAAACTGGACATTCTAATTAATAATGTATCAACTTTGGAAATAAAATTCCAATGTTGTTGCCATTTATTTTGTGACTTCCCTGTACGAAGTATATATGCTGCCTGTATTCTTTCTAATGTGTGGCCTCTGCAGTCTTTGGTCAGATAGCTTAGCTGTCGGCTAATGACTGGGCAACTTTCCTTTGCATGCCTTGAACTGAGCGTGCCTTTGTGGAGGCTCCCTGTGTCTGTGTTGTGGCGCAACTCGAACAACGCAGTTTACAGCTCTGCCTTACCCCCCATTTCCTGCTTGCACAGAGTCTCAAGATCAGCCAGAGGTGAGAATTCAGGGTCTTTTCGGTTCTTTCTCACGCATGTGCACAACTCTGCATGTGCAAGTGGCCTTACAGACGACCATGAATACATCAATATTTTCAAAGGCCCCTATGCATCCCATCCCCAAATTCTTCCTTTTAGATTTTTTGTGAGCCTCTTGTTAGCTACAACTGGTAATGCCACCTCACGCAGATGCAACGTTAAATGAAGAGCACTAATAATTTCAACAAATGTTCCGTGGATGGAGTTTTTCTCAAAAAACAAGGTACAGGTTGGATCAAAAAAAGATATACCCAGAAAGTGGAAGTTTTCCCCAGCTGTTGGAAAGGTCAAATAGTGACAATTCCCTGGAAATGGGGCTTTCGGGGACTTCCAAGGACTTATAACCCCTTGAGTAGCTACTAAGCTGCTTGTTTTTATGGCTACTGTATTTGTGGGACTGTTAGTTTTCAAAAGCTACAGCAGAGCTTGGTAGAGGGGATAAAATTTAGGACCACTTGACTCACTATTCTGAGAATCGGCTATTTTCCTTAAATAATATTCTGGATTGATGCAGGACTTTAGTTAATTTACAGACTTCTGAAAAATTTGATTTTGGTAGTTTTTGCCAGTGTACTCATTGTTTGTTGTGGAGGAGTAGATTTTTGGAAGTCCTTACTGTAATTCCAAAAACAGAAACCCTACATGCTCTTCTTAAACCTTTTTAAGGTTTTTTCTATTTCATACAAAAAAATTTATTTCCACAATATCAGTTTTATACTTGCATAATAACTTACTTGTCCAATTTCACTCCTCCTGCTAAACATTTAGTTAGCCTCTAATTTTCTACTATTATAAAGAAAGACAATCTCAACAGCCTTAAAACTAAATCTCTGAGTTTGTTCTTAGCTATTTCCTTAGGATATGGACTCATAAAGGCTTATGACAGATACTGTCAAAAAGCCCTTCAGGGAAGATGAATGCATCAGCTACGTTCCACCCAAGGCAGCGTATTAGCAGGCTCAAAACTTCACTAGGTTTTCAGGCTACCTGGCTTTTTGATTGCATCACAGAGCTCCCTATAAGCCCTTTTCTTACAACTCTCTCTTCGCTGCAGTCCACTGTAACTGAAATGGCTGCTTCTCTCTCCTTTCCTAACCCCTCTTTTCCCATTCTCAAAGTTCAATTTCCTAAGACTCGGATCTCAGGACTTCGCAGGTCTTTATAAAGTACCCTTTGTACTCCCTTTTCTTCCTAGTAGTTGTACAACACAGAAGCTTCACCTTTAAGCACTACTAATGACTCTAAAATAATGTAACCCTAAAACTGGTAACTTTTTTACACACCCTTCAATTGTTTCAATTCTTCATTGGGACAAAGCTCCAGTTAAATATTTTACCACTGAATTCAGTAAGTACCAAATGCACCAATCTCCTTAAAACTGAGAAGCTAAATGAGTCAAAAATAAGGCAGAAGAAGCATATATGGAAAATATAATCTAGAATACAATAAACTATTAAGTTGAAAAATCTATGTGAAAATTAAACAGCAGTTTTTCAAAAAGCAGTCTTAAAGGGGCAAGCTAAAAATATAACTCAAATAAAAAAGAAAAAAATGGCAGAGCCAAGATCCAGGGGACTTAAATCACCAACTGTAATTCAATTAGAATATTACGAGTGGGAACTGGGTAGTCAGTCCGCCAACGTTACACATGGGGGGAAAGCCTCAGGAGTCAGAATGTACCAGTAACACTTCCTAAGGAAACACAGTTTTACTGCTCTATCCCAGCCACCTGCTGTTTCCCACTTGGTCCTGGCAATAATAATGGCCTCCTCCCCCACTTACCAGTTCATGAAGGCATGTGATAAAAGCAACACGTTCTGTTCCCTTCCCCTCTTTCCCACCCTGGACCTGGAACAAAGCACCTTCAAGCAAAGGTTTATTGCACTGAACAGCGAGAACAGGTGTGGATGGCAGATCAAGAGAGCAGACGCATCCAAGGGAAATCCAATCTCCTAATCATCATACAAACTTCAACTGTACAGTCAGCTAAGTTACCACATTTCCTGGGAAAGCACCATCTGAAATGTGACACTTAGATACCACTGTGTAAAATATGACGCTGGCTCTGTGATAAATAAAAACCCTTTGGGAATTAACAAGTGAGGATGTGCACAGCTAACAGATGATTCCATGCTCTTACTTGAGAAGTTTACTCATGTGAATTAAATTTATCCTCCTAAATAAAAGATACAATGAATGCAAATGGTGATGACAATAACAAAGATCATTTGGGAAGTAATTATCAGAAGAGATGTTTAAAATACTTTTAAAAATGCTAATCATGGTGGGGAAATGTTTTTAATGGCTGTACGGGAGGGAGGAGGCAAGGACTGTCTGTGGAGGAACATGAGTGGGACACTCTGCTGGGATGCTCACGCTCCACGTCTTTAGAGCGGTTTCGGTTGCATGGGTGTGTTTGCTAAAACTCACGGAGTGCTTCACTGAAGATCCACGTGCTTCATGGTGCTGAGCTCCGGTGTAACGATATGCATGCTGGGGAAGGGTACTGATGGCTACACCTTACTTTGAAATACATTTTAAAAAGATGAATTGATAGGAAATTATTAATTATATAATCTGTGTGACAAGTCTACGGATGTTCACTGTGAGACTCAACTTTTCTTATAGGTTTGAAAATTTCATAATAAATTGCTGACAAAAAATTGCTACATAGAACCAGGATTCTTTGAACATTTTCTGATTTATGTTCTGACCAATGCAATGCCAAAAGAGAATGAATATGGAAACAATAATTAATCATGATAAAATACAGAGCTCTTTAAAAAAAAAACTAAACTAACAGCATAAAATTGTATCTGACTAGTAAGGAGTAACTTTTAGTTATCAAAGTTATTTGATTATTTTGTGGTAAATTATGATCAATGAAATGATAACAAGAAAAGCACCAGAGATTTTCCACATCATTTTGGATACAAGAGATTCAATTTTAATTTCTACTAGTTTTCTTTTCAGACCCAGACCAAACTAGGCACAGAATACGAATGCGGCAAAGTTGATGGAAGTAGGGGAACTGGGGGAACAGGTGGGGTGGCCAACAGACTATCAAGTAAAGACATAAATATAAAGTAGTAGAAATCTAAAATACTTCTTATAATCATACTTATCAAAATCATATCATGTAAATGGCAATGGGAAAGATACAATAAAAAATTAAGCTATTATCAAACAAGCAACAGCCAGCCTCAGTGAGCCACCAGCCCTCGTACCTCTGGCTGAGTGGCCCCAGGCCTGGCACTAGCAGCAGCCAGCCTAGGTTCACAGGTTGGCTTTGCTTGGAAATCTCCTCACCCAGCCCAAGTAGCAGCCATCTCAGACTGCTTTATAGCCCAGGCAGGGTGGCCCTGGGCAGAACACATGTGGGAGCTGACCTTGGCCTGCACCACCCAGGAAACCCCAGAGCCTGCATACCCAGTGGACAGCTACAGACCATGTCAGAGCACCACCATCCTGGCCCCACATAGCTGATTCTCCATGGAGGAGGGAGGTTAATGGTCAGTGGTCGCAATCAGTCCTTGCAACCGACTGGCCCGGGTAAATCCCTCCCACTGACCTGCCAACAGCAATCAAAGCCCAACTACTAGAAGAGGGTGTACTCAGCCAACATTAAGGGCACACCTCAAGTACCCAGTTTGCGTGATATGGGAGGCTGTGCCACTGGACCCTACAGGTCACCTACTACATTAGGACATACTACCAAGACACGGAGCCAAAGCAGCTCCACCTAATACATAGAAGCAAACACAGGGAGGCTGCCAAAATGAGGAGGCAAACATGGCCCAAATGAAGGAACAGATCAAAACTCCAGAAAAAGAACTAAACAAAATGGAGATAAGCAATCTGTCAGATGCAGAGTTCAAAATGCTGGTTATAATGATGCTCAAGGAACTTAGTGAGGACCTCAACAGCATAAAAAAGATCCAGGCAGAAATGAAGGATACACTAATTGAAATAAAGAACAATTTGCAGGGAAACAATAGGAGAGTGGATGAAGCCAAGAATCAAATCAATGATTTGGAACATAAGGAAGCAAAAAACAACCAATCAGAACCACAGGAAGAAAAAAGATTCCAAAAAAATGAGAAGAGTGTAAGCAGTCTCTGAGACAACTTTAGAGGTCCAACATTTATATCAAAGGGGTGTCAGACGGAGAAGAGAAAGACCTAGAAATTGGAAGTCTATTTAAAAAAATGAAAGAAAATTTCCCTGATCTGGTGAAGGAAATAGACATGCAAGTCCAGGAAGCACAGAGTCCCAAATGAGATGGATGCAAAGAGGCCCACACCAAGACACATAATTAAAATGCCAAGAGTTAAAGATAGAGAATCTTAAAAGCAGCAAGAGAAAAGAAATTGGTCACCTACAGGGGAGTTTCTGTAAAACTGCTAGGTGACTTCTCAAAAGAAACTTTGCAGGCTAGAAGGGATTGGCAAGAAATATCAAAAGTCACGAGAAGCAGGGACCTACAGCCAAGACTGCTCTACCCACCAAAGTTACCGTTGAGAATCAGAGGGCAGATACAGACCTTCCTGGATAAGAAAAAACTAAAGCAGTTCATCATCACTAAACCATTATTATATGAAATGTTAAAAGGACCTATTTAAGAAAAAGATCAAAACCATGAACAATAAAATGGCAATAAATATACATCAATAATTGAATCTAAAACATAAACTAAGCAAATATGAAGAACAGAGACAGAATCATGGACACAGAGAGCATTTTGATGGTTGCCAGGTGGGACAAGGTGCCAGGGAATGGGTGAAGAGGCGAGTGGATTAAGAAGTACAAATAGGTAGTTACAGAATAGCCATTGGGATGTAAAGTACAGTACAGAAAATGGAGCAGCCAAAGAACTTATATGCATGACCCATGGACATGAACAATGGTGTGAGGACTGCCTGAGGGAGTGATGGGTCCTGGGTGGAGGGGGGCAAGGGTGGAAAAATTGGGATAATTGTAATAGCATAATCAATAAAATGTAGTTTTTTAAAAAGGAAAATACACTATTAAATAATAAATAACAGGAAAAAAGCACATCATGCATATTTAAAGATTTTGGTATTTCAAGTCATAAATTATCTGCACTTCAACTATAACAGCGAAGCAATGGTAGTATGTGTTTTCCTTGCATAGCTAGCCATTCCATCATTTTTTGACTTCTCTCTTGTTCGTACTCCATCTAATCCATTCAGCAAATCAGGCCGGCTCTACTATCAAAATATACCCAGAATCTGATCATTTCCCAATACCTCCAGCCCTTGCTTGAGTTACTGTTAAGGCCTAACAGCTTCTGTCCAGTCCCTCTTCAGTCTATTCTCAACAATCTAATTCAGATCATGTCTCTCCTCTGCTTGGAACCCTCCACAGGGAACCCCCACTGCCCTCAGAGTAAAAGTCCAAGTCCTTTACAGCAGCCTACAAGGCCCTGAATAATCTGGCCCTTCCTTTTCCTCCCTCTCCTTCAATCTGCTCCAGCCACACAGACCTTCCTATTGTTCCTCAAACAGGCTAAACATCTTCCTGCCTCAGGGCCTTTGAAATCCTGTTTCCTCTGCCTGGGAAGCTTTTCCCCAAGATATCCACATGGTTCTCTTCTTCGCTCATTTCAGGTCTTTCCTCAAATGACAGTCTCTCTGTGAGGTATGCTCTCGCCAACCTATTTAAAATTCTACCCTACTGCACCCCTACTGCATTCCCTCTCTTTCCTGCTGTATTTTTCTCCATAACATTTTGCCACCTAACATACTGTATGTTTTACTTATACTGTTTATTTTCCATCATCTCCCATATAAAAGATATTTTTGTCCAATTATCACTGCTATATCCCTGGCACCTAAGATAATGCCTATCACGCACAATGTGAACAACCAATAATGTGTTAACCTAATGAACGAATGGACTCTCCAAAGCATATTTCACCTGGTAGTAGTGGTCTTCCCCTCCATCTTCTGACTGTTCCAGATTTTCACTGTACCATCATTTGAACAAGTTGCAAAGAGTGAGTGTTCATCAGAGACTCGAATTCGATTCACAGCAGATTTGTGTTCATGAAGATGTGCCACTAGTAGCCCTTTAGGGCGCCACCCTAAGAAAAAGCAAAGGAGTGTATCTTTATAAATAAAATCTTCCCTCCCCACTCCTGTAAACCAACAACCAGCGTGAGAATGATGGTAAGAATTAAATAAAAAGTACCAACAGACAGCCAACACAGAGTGGTTTACTAGACCATGACAGATACTGTTATCTACCAGGACAACCAAGACAGCAATTAAGTGCTGCTCAAACAGCCTTAGGAAGACCTGAGTCCTTCTCTAGTGTTTGAGAAGGCACAACACAGTCACTTGCTACCCAGAAAAAAACTGACAACTTGCTCAGCTGCAGGAGGTAATGACTATCCCAACCTAGATAAAACTGGATGCTCGGAAGGCAGCTGGGCCTGAAAGTCTCAAAGACCCAGATCCACCATACCAGAAATGTCTGGCCTGAGGGTACTTCCTCAAACTCCATGAGCTTCAAGTTCCTCAAATGTAAAATGAGGGACATATTACTTAAATCAAAGGGTCACCACAATAAATGAGAAGTATAAAGAATCTAATGTTGTCCCAGGTCATGGCACACACCCAAGGCTGATTTCCTCTCTACCTGCAACCATTTATTCTATGGTACCAACATGTTAACATAAATGGTATTATAAATTATAGCCTCAGAATGCCCATGGATTTTCTAGTACTTTATGACATCTATACCTTTCTGTTTTATTATACATTTTTGTGTATGATTAACTTTCTCTAACAAATAATAAATTTCCTGAAGCCAACAGACCGTGTCTTATGCATTCTGAATCATTCACAATATCTAGCACATAACTGTCTTTATGGTCTGATAAATAAAATCTTATATTAAGTATAACATTTAATATTTAATATTAATCAGTTTTAAAACAAAACAGAAAGCTATGCTGAAGATTATACCATGTTAGGAGTTAGTGCTGTGCCTAATTAAGTAATCATAATGTCATTTTAGAATGAAATTATTTTTTACCAAGAAAAATAATTGAAACCAATACTACTTCCAACCCGGCTTACTGTAAGATAAAAAATACGTTTCCCACTGGATTTCTTGTCCACATGTTTGGGAAGAACAGCTGCACATGATTTTTAAGGAGGATATGCTGGATTTGAAAATGATCAGAAACACTCTGTCATAAAGTCTAGATAATCTCCCAGGCTAGGCTGAACATTTCCCTCTAGAGAAAATCAATTTCACACAACCACTCAAGTGTGGAAAGAAAAAAATTAAGAGCCCCACAGTTGTTGCACAATTCTTGAACCACAAAATTTGACACCTTTTCTGTGATTACTATATAGAATGCGTAGCTCCACTTAAGTAAAATGCCACTTAAAAAGACAAATTCTATCATAAAATAAAGTAGATATTGCAGTCAACTTTTCTTTTTAAAGCAGGATTGGTAAATAATACTGAACTATATTGCAGAAACAACTTAAATATTCAAGGATATATATTTTGATAAGAAAATTTATATGACCTGACATGCCACTTACTACTTAACAATATTTTCTAAATCTTTAAATCATTTGTCTTCACAAGCATTCTCCCTGAGTTCACAACAGAAGTCCATGGAAATTCACATAATTTTTAAATCTCTACACATAAGCACATGTGCATTTTTCCTGTTTTCAAGATGAATTTTTATTATTAATATCTACACACAGAAACTCATTAAAATGTTTTTCAAAATCTGCCAATCTAATGTCAAAGACTAGCTCCCCCACATTAAACCAGGCAAGTCTGTCAACATAGCTGAGCCACATTTTCATCTGCAATATCTCTAAATTTCTTTTAAATCTTCTCAGAATATGAGTGTTTTCCCAAAATCTTAATGTGGATAATTGTTGAATGGTAGGGATATTGGTGACATTGTTCTCTTTTCAAAGTATCTATAATTTTCTAATTGTTTTTACTATTTTTGAGAAGGAAATTAAGATGTTAACCCCTTCAGATATTAAAAGTTGAAGTTTACTCCAAGAGCCTGATGACACCCACTGAGGAAGCAGCATGACATTAAAGCAGGCGGGCGGAATCCTTTCGTGACAGGTGAGGAAAGTGGACCACAGGCAGGCTACCACAGTGAGTGGTCTAATAAACAAGACACTGCAAGTTGCCCCTACAGCTAAGAAGATCCAAACTCCACAAATAATGACTTCTTCTACTAGGCTTCCAAAGCAACGGTCTGTTCTTACTTCCTTTGCCAGGCAGTTAGTTATCAGCCCCCTGAATCAGATTCCAGGCTTCGGCATGGGCTGCGGTAACAGCTCCCTAGCCATGGCAATTTACCGGGCGGTGGTGGTTTGCTCTCCCACTCGGCGTTTTCCATCATCTGCTTGGCTATCCGCTCAGCATTACACTGCTCCCGCTTCTGCTGGATGAGCTGCTGCAGCTCAGTTTTACAAGTTGTGATCCGAATCTGGTAGGCAGACGGTAAAATTGTACTACTTACAACCTGTATTGTTGGTTTTCTACTTTGGACATTTGTCACTTCTGGAACCTGCAAAACAAATAGAATTACAGGTATTTATGTCATAAGCAAAGTATATTTGATAATAACCTAGAATCCCTTTATTCATTATATCAGCTTTTTGTCCTTATTAATGTACCAATTTTTAAAATCCACTTAAATCCATGTTTTCCATGAAAACCTAGTTAAAATGAAGTTTAACCATAAATATTACATTTCCAAACTTCTTCGTTAAAAAAAATTATCAGTGCAGCAATAACATTAAACAAAAATCCTCATTAAGTTAAGTAAAAAGAAGAAATAGAATTTTATCAGTCTGTTCAGTTAATACTTTCATTTAAAATACAACTAGCTAGGGAGGAGTTACCTTAAATTATAAACTTACTGCACATACATCAAAATCAGCATGACATTTTCACACATGGCCAACTTGGGACTTTTCTTCCCAGAAGTATTTTTGCTATTTTACAGCTATAACTACGTTATATTAGAGGAATAAAAAGAGATTTAAAAGGTTCACTGCAGACTAATTATAGCCACAGTTCCTAATGATGTCTTCAATCCACAATTTCAGATCACTTTATTAATGAGTGCTCTAAAACAAGACCTTTCTGATGCTCTCAATAACTAGATTTCCTCTTGGCTATCACGTTAAACATACACCTGTCTTAAAAAGAAACACCCCCTCCTCAAGGACAAGTCACTATATTCATTGTTCCAGCACAGTACGCACAGCCTTTAGACATCCCACACAGAATGGGCCTGAAAGACAAAAGGAGGACTGTTGCCTGAGGACAGTACCTGCGGAGAAGTTGACAAGGGGACACAAATGCCAGCAGAGGACTCAGAACGAGGAGGCTTCCCAGTCTGAATCGCCTCCTGGTCACTCGCTTTAGGCAGGGCCTGTGGGATGTTCGGTGGTTCCAGGGACCCAAACATGCTTTTCCATTCTTCATTTACGTTTGAGTCTTGTTTCACATGTTTTCTAGCTATGAAAACAGATTCAGAATAGACTGAAGGAAGCCTCTAAAACCAGTATGTGCTTTTATTCCTTTTTGGTTTTTGGTGGGGAGGACAGCAATGGACTATTTGTCCTTTATGATCTCTAATTTATTTATATTTCTGTAACAACCCATTAACTCTCCCTTCATCCCTAGGGCAGATGGAACAGATGGAACTTTTAATGGTGTTAATAATTAGACTTAATTGCTTCCTAGTTTCCCAAGGCTAGCTCATTTCAAGTAACCACTTCATCTGAAGAACCAGTGATAAAAAATTTTTCAAATGCCACTGACCACACTGCTAAATATGACCTATTTTTAGTATCAGTTACTTAGGAAAACAAAGTAAGAACAGAAGAAATAAAAAAATTAATTGATATACAGCTACCTCCTGACATGAACAGATAAGAAATCCTTTTTTTAAATCATTGTCTGATTACAAAAGGTATATTAAAGTAACACAAAGTTCTAGCATTACCAAAATATTACATGAATTACCCCCCTAAGTTTGTATACCTTATAACTATATAGTTTAATAGTGCACTGCCACATTATTTTACAAAAATAACTTGCTTTTTCTCCTATTTAACTAAATATGTTGAACATTTATTTCACCATTCCCCTATTAATGAACCCTTCAATTATTCCCCCCCCCTCCACGGAGAACACTATTATACATATTCCTTCACATGCATGTCAGTTTTTCTTAGGAGAAATTTCCAGAACTGAGAGTCAAAGAATAGACATTCCCTCCTAACAAGAGTATGTTCAATTTATAATCTCACCTACTGTGTCTGAAGTGTGCTTCCCTACCCCCCGCTGACACCAGGCATCATCAGTCCCTGCTACAGCAATCACACAGGCAGAGAACGGCATGCCATTGTTTCAATTCACATTTCTTTATTTACCTTTCCAAACGTATGCATTTCTATTCTATCAATTTTATGTTCAAGCCTTTCACTATTTTTCCTGTGGGGGTGCTTGTATTTTTCTTATTAATTTATGAGTGCTTTATGTATTATGAATGCAAACCACTGATAGTCATAAATAGTTTATCTCAAATTTGGCAGTTAGAGGTTTATTTTAAACATAATTTATCAGCTGATGCTTGAACAGAGGAATTTTTAAAGTCATGTACTTGGAAGTGAGTAGATCTCCAAAAAGGGTTAAGAGAGAAAGACTTAAGATCTTGAAAACCTCATACAATCAATGTCACTGTCATCATTACAAGAGCTGATGGTTCTAAATCCAGAGGCTTCAAATGGTTAAGGCTGCTGTGGTCTCTACTCTGTTGTATTTCATTGTTAATAACAAGACTATTCCTTTCAGTTCACTGGGCATGACTTAATAACAACAAACTAGAAAACAAAATCTCATTTTATACAGACTATTGGCTTTGAGTTAGAGTTCAAAGGATTAAAAAATAGAGCCCTGGCTAGGGAGCTCAGTTGGTTGGAGCGTCATCCAGATGCACCAAGGTTGGAGGTTCGATCCGAGGTCAGGGCATGTACAAGAAATCAACCAATGAATGCATAAGTAAGTGGAACAACAAATCAATGTTTTGGTTTTTTCTCTCTCTCTAAAATCAACAAATTTTTAAAAATCATTAAAAAGGATTAAAAATAGAATTTCATCTTCAACCATATACCTCTACACAGAGGCAATACTTTTATTACAAGAGGTTTTATTACAAGGGCTTTGGAATCAGGCTTGGATTTGAATCCTGATTCTGACACATACAGAGCCGTGATTTTGGCAGGTTACTTAATTTCTTAACTGTTAACTACGCTTCCTCACTTTTCCTCCCCCAAATCTCCCTGCTACATAATGGAGTCACTCACTATATGAAAGTTCTCCATCTGAAATATGTGACTAAAGCTAAAAGCAGGTGTATGAAATAACTAATAATACATGCTGAACACACACAAACACACAAAGGCACTAACCTCGCTTGTCATCTGGTTCCTGTTTGGTTCTAACCAGATCTACTTGTCTCCCAGTTATGCCCAAGGCTGCCAGGTCAATGACACCTTTCTGACTGCTGTCATGGAGATGGCTTTGGTCCACTATGTTGGCCTTTGCTTTGTTAGATTTCATCATGAAGTCTTTCAAGGCTAACAGTTTGTCTTCCTCTTCCTCTGTCATTCCCTAAAAACAAATAAAACCACATGTTATAGACTATTTTTGCAAACAGTAACAACAGCCCTCAGAATGACTAACAATTGAAAGGTCACACCACCCAATTTAAAGTTCTAAGAGTCAGTACGGTAAAATGAAGCAACAGGGAGAGAAAAGGAAACCATCGATACAGAGCACACCCCACAACTCCTATCTCCCGGAGCACACTCTCTCCATTGGGGCACTTTCCACACTGTATCATGATTTACATCTGAACTTTTTTCCTAAATGGGAGCATTGGAGTATAATTCATCTTTGATATCTCCAAAGAACTGAATGCAGTGCCTGGTATCTAGCAGATCTTTTAATATGTAACTTTAAATAAACAAACATTTCATATCTAAACTAAAACCTGGGGAATACAGTATTAAGCAAAAGAAAGTACACCTACTTCCACCTTGCTCCTGGAAGTGTTGAGAATATTACATGAGACACTGTATGAGAAAGCACTTTCAGACACTGAAAACATTCCACATACCTCTGGAATTCAAGACATGGTTGGCTGAACTGCAAATGCGAGCGACACACCCACTAGCATTTTAGAATAAATCTATGATTGGAGTCAGACTGTCTAGGTTCAAATCTCAGCTCCATTACTTACTATCTGTGTGACCTTGCACAAGATACTCAATTTCTAGGCACCCCCATTTATCTATAAAATAAGGATAACTGCTAGCACCATCTAACAAAATTATGATGAATATTTTTACAGGTTAATCCACCCAAGACACTTAGAATACTTGAAACTGTCTAACAACTAATAAATACTAAATAATTAATTCAATGTGCAACTTCAGTATTCAGATAAATAGAACTATTCTGCATTTTCTTAACTTTCCAACCATACACAGAATCTTCTAGAATGTTATTATGCAAATAAAAAATTAATAAAATGTAAATAGCAATTCCCAAGGTCTCAATCTAGAATCCCAGTAGAATTTAAGGCAATACTCACAATCCACAGTCATAATAAGACAAACAAACCCTAGAAAGTTAGAAAGCTAAGAAATAATAAAATTGCATTAAAGTACAATAATCACAGAGAGAACCTTGACTTTTTTAATAGCCTAAAATTGTTTATTTTTAACTTCTCTTCATAAAATCTGCCTAAAGTAGACAGTTTTTCCAGCTATAGTATGAGTTCCATTCTTTTTCTTCGTCTCTGTTTTAGTTCACAATAGAGAGGACTGTTTTAGACCACAGGAGGGAGGGCCATTGTAAGGGCCACGAAAAAGACCGACGCACTGATATATGCCACAACATGGAGACACCTTAGAAATATTTTGCTAAGATGCCCTGGCCAGGTGGCTCAGTTGGTTGGAGCGTCGCCCCATTCACCAAAAGGTTGTGTGGTTCGATTCCTGGTCAGGGCACATACCTAGGTTGCAGATCCAATCCCAGATCTGAGCATAAACAGGATTTCTTTCTCATATCAATGTTTCTCTTTCTCTTTCTCTCCCTCCCACCACCCTTCCTCTCTAAAATCAATAAACATATCCTTGGGAGAGGATAAAATACGTGTGTGTGTGCGTGTGTGTATTTTTAAGAGAAAGAAGCCAGACACAAAAGGCCAGGTATTGTATGATTCCATTCATATAAAATATCCAAAATAGGCAAATTTGTAGAGACAGAAAGTAAATTTAGTGGTTTCTAGGGGGTAGAAGGAGAAGTAAATGGGGAATGATTGCTAATGAGTATGGGGTTTCTTTTTGGGATGATGAAAATGTTCTGAAATTAGATAGTTGTAAGGGTTTCACAACTCTGTAAACATATTAAAAACCACTGACTTCTACCTCAATAAAATGTTAGGAATGCACAATTTTAAAAAAATTTGACAAGAACACTACAAAAAAGGAAAACTGAAGGACAAATTATTCATGAACCTACATGCAAAAAATTCAATGAAGTATCAATAAATTAAATCCAGACTACTTAAAAATGCATTGTATATATTTATATTATTTTATATTATCTATATATTATATATTTATCACTTTACATTTACACATTTTATAATAAAAATGTATTTAAATATAAATATAGTGATGTTTAGCCCCAAAACCCAGGAATAAAAGGTTACTATCACAGGAAAATCAATCAGTGTAATTCACATTATCAGAAGAGAAAAAACATAGAATGCTCTCAACAGATAAAGAAAAGACATGTGATAAAAACTAATATTCTTCTATAATTATGCTCCTAGCAAGCCAGAAATGAAAGGGAATTTCCTTAATATCATAAAAAGATTGTATTTTTAAAAAAATCAGTAAACATCACCCAAAATGGTGAAATGTTGAGTTTTCCCAGTGAGAAAGGAAATAAGACAAGGATGCCCACTATTACCAATTCCACTTAACACTGCACTGAAGACTCTGGTTATTTAAATAAGGCAAGGGAAATAAAGTATTTAGATTGGAAAATTGAGTAATACTGTTACTATTCATACACAATATGACTATGAATGTACAAATTCAAGAGAAACATACAAGCAAGTTATTAAAAATGATAATTAAGTTTTACAAGGTTGCTGGATATAAGATCAGTATAAATATTTTTTCTATATACCAGCTACAAAAATAGTGTTCAAATATATCAATTACAATAGCGTTAAAAATCAAACACCCCAAACATTTATCATAAAAGATATATAAAACTCTACAAAGCAAGCCATAAAACCTTACTGAGATAAAGAATAGCTAATTAAATGAAGACACACAGCATGTTCATCAACCAGAAGACTCAATATTGTCAATTTTCTCCTACAGGTTCCAATGCAATTTCAATCAATATACCAACTTTTTTTTTTCTTTTTTTTGTCTAAAGTGAAGACAATCTTGAAAAAAAATAAACTAGGAGATTTTGCTCTAACCAGAGATCAAGTCTAAGATAGTGCAATACTATGTAAGTCCCTAAACATACCCAAGATTTCTGCTTCCGGCCATGATGTAATAACAGAGACTAGATTTACTATCCTACTTTAAACAACTTTAAAATTGACAAAAAGAAAGAAAAGAAAGAAAGAAAGAAACAAACAAACAATACTTTTCAGGTACTGGAAAATAGGCAGCACAGGGCTGTGATCTCCAAAATAAAGATGAGTCCTACAGTTCTCCCAGCATACTCTCCGGAAAGTCACCAGGCCAGGGAACAAGGAGGGAAACTCAAGCAGAGTTCAGTAGAACCAAGTTCAAGAGACAGACAGAATTCAAGAAAGCCACAAAGGTTAAAGGTGAGGGGCCCAGAACTGGGTAAAAGAAGGGACTGGCAGAGTGGAAGCGCTACAGAGGTGTCTGCCTCCCCAAGGCTTCGACTTAGTGCTGGCCCACCTCTTTCACTGCACTTTGCAGACACGGCGTTTTTTACAAACGGAAGGGGTGTCAACGAGTTTACTGGTGCCATTATTCTAACAGCATTTGCTCACTGCATGTCTCCGTGTCACATTTTGGTAATTCTCACAACATTCCAAACTTTTTCATTACTGTATTTGTTATGGTAATCTGCTGTCAATGATTTTTGATGTTACTAATGTAATTGTTTTAGGGTACCACAAGCCGTGACCACATAAAATGGCAAACTGAATGGATAAGGGTTGTGCGTTCTGACTGCTCCACCAACCTGATGTTCCTGTCTCTCTCCCTCTCCTCGGCCCTCCCTATTCCCTGAGGCAAACAATATTGAAATTAGGCCAATTGATAACCCTACAAATGGCCCCTCAGCGTTCAAGTGAAAGGAAGTCTGATGGCTCTCACTTTAAACCAAAAACTAGAAATGATTAAGCTTAGGGAGGAAGGTGTGTCCAAAGTTGAGATGGGCGAAAAGCTAAGCCTTCTGTGCCAAACACCCAAGTTATAAATGCACGGAAAAAGTTTTTGAAGGAAATTAAAAGTGCTACTCCAGTGAACACACAAATGATAACAAAGTAAAAGAGTCTTATTGCTGATATAGAGGAAGTTTCACTGGTCTAGACAGAAGGTCAAACTGGACACAACATTACCGTAAACCAAAGCCTAATCTGGAGTAAGGCCCTAACTCTCTTCATTTCTATGAAGGCTGACAGAGGGGAAGGTTTGAAGCTAGCAGAGGTTGGTTAATGAGGTTTAAGGAAAGAAGCTATCGCTGTAACATAAAAAGGCAAGGTGCTAATAATGTAGGAGCTGCAGCAGATAATCCAGCAAATCTGGCTAAGATAATTAATGAGGATGGCTACACTAAACAATAGATTTTCAATGTAGATGAAACAGCCTTCTGTAGGAAGAAGATGGTATCTAGGACTTTCAGAGTTAGAGAAGTTAATACTTCACTTTAAAGCTTCACAGGGCAGGCTGACTCTCTCCTTAGGGGCCAATGCAGCTGGTAACTTTAAGTTGAAGCCAATGCTCATTTACCTTCTGAAAATCCTCAGGCCCTGAAGAATTATTCTAAATCTATCCTGCCTGTGTCTGTGAAAAGAACAACAAACCTAATGACAGCACATCTGTTTACAACATGGTTTACTGAGAATTTTAGCCCACGGTTGAGACCTACTACTCTGAAAAAATTTTCTTTCAAAATATTACTGCTTATTGATAATGCACCTGGTCACCCAAGAGCCTTGATGGAGATGTACAACAAAATTAATGTTTTCATCTGCAGTCCATCAATCAAAGAGCGATTTCAGCTTTGAAGTCTTACAATTTAAGAAATACATTCTTTCCGAAGGCTACATCTGCCATAGGTAAGTGATTCCTGGGATGCATTTAGGCAAAGTCAATGAAAAACCTGGAAAGATTTCACCATTTTAGATGCCATTAAAAACACAGGTGATTCATGGGAAGAGGTCAAAATATTAACAACAGGAAGTAACTGCGGAGGTGAAAGAAACAGCAAGAGAACTAGAAGTAGAGGCTGAAGATGTGATTGAATCAGTGAAATTTCATGACTAGACTTTAATGACTCAGAAGTTGCTTCTTATGGATGAGCAAGTAAAGTGGTTTCTTAAGATGAAATCTACTCCTGGTGAAGATGCCTGTGAAGACTGTTGAAATGACAACAAAAGATTCGGAATATTACATAAACTTAGTTGATGAAGCAGCAGCAGGGTATGAAAGGACTGACTCCAATTTTGAAAGAACTTCTACTGTGGGTAAAACACTATCAAACAGCATCACAGGCCACAGAGAAATCATGTGTGAAAGGAAGAGTCAACTGCTGTGACAAACTTCATTGTTGTCATATTTTAAGAAACTGCCACAGCCAACCCCAACCTTCAGCGACCACCACCCTCATCAGTCAGCAGCCATCAACACTGAGACAAGACCCTCCACCAGCAAAAAGATTACAACTCACTGAAGCCTCTAATAATGCTTAGCATTTTTCAGCAATGAAGTATTTTTTAATTAAGGTGTATACATTACATTTTGTAGACATCATACTATCACACACTTAATAGATTACAGTGTAAACAAATTTTATATGCACTGGGAAACCAAAAATCTTGTGTGACCAGCTTTACAACATTTGCTTTATTGCAATGGCCTGACGGAACCCACAGTGTCTCCAACGTATATGCCTGTGCTGCACAACTTATGTGCAAGAGAAAATTACCTGGGATCAGAAAGAGCAAAGAGAAAGCAGCAGGTCAAACAATCCCCAGATCTCACTTAGGAGTGGCAACCATTCATGCTCCCACCAGCCAGATGAGAAAAGACCTCTTACTACACAAAACACCATGTCCTCAGAAGTCCTTAGTATTTGGACTAAACTGGACATTAACCGAAGGTTGCTCTGAATCTGTGCTAACAAAGCCTAAAGGCAAGGTTTAAAAGCATTAAACTGATTCCAAGTAACTCAGCTGTGCAAGAGAACAAATCTAATTCTATCTGGAGGAGATCAGCACCCAGCAACATAAATTTCCTACCCGCAGGAAAGAAACTGGGTGGCTAAGGGTCAGAGATTAGAGGAGAACTTACAAATTATATATCTTCTTACATCTTTCTAATGTTTCACCTTGTATATATACACTATACAGTCAAAATTTATTAGAATAAAAATCATCAAAAAGTTTAAAATGTAAAGTATCTGTCACTTTTAAAATAAGGAGCGAGCTCACTTTGCATTCTGTATTAGTGCCTGATCAAACCGACAGGAATAGAACAGGGCGCTCCTGGAGCCGAGCTCTGCCTAAAACGGCCTGCCATGTGTCATGTCCAGACGCTGAGTCCTACTGAAAATCTGCAGTACAGACAGATTCCAACTTCCATATGGGGAATACTCCAAAAGTGTACTTTCAGTCTATTATCTGGAACTCTGAACACATTTTCCCATGGAAACAACGGCAGGCTGGTCTAGAAAGACCTATTTTACCCAGGCTGTATCTTAAGTGTAGCTCTGTAGAAAAGAGCACTGTAGGAAAAAAAGTTAAAGAAGAATTCTATAGGAGTGTTCAGAATTCC
The DNA here is from genome assembly GCA_004027475.1 of Anoura caudifer. Classification (NCBI taxonomy): domain Eukaryota; kingdom Metazoa; phylum Chordata; class Mammalia; order Chiroptera; family Phyllostomidae; genus Anoura; species Anoura caudifer. The sequence goes on along the minus strand of PVKU01003868.1, from coordinate 24,000 downwards.
CACTTCTGGAGGCTGTAAACATGTCATTTCCCTCTGCAGCACTGACATTAGGAAGGACTCAATTCTACTAGTAACCCTAAGAAACTCAGGTAGTGCAAGGACCAAAAAGAAGTGAAGGCAGAGAGAAGACTGGCAAGTGGCTGTAAGATGAGCTGCACACGGATGTCTTCCTAAGTCCACACAAAACCTACTCAAGCTTCTCCGCCTTAGCTCCCTGCCCTTTGTTTGCTTTGTGAAGCAAGATGGCATGGTGTAGGAGCATAGGCTTTGGAGTGAGACAGGTTTAGGTTTAAAACTCAGCTTCGAAACTTAGAGTTGTGTGAACATAGTCAAGTTAGCTACCTTCACTGATTCTTAGTTTCCCTATCAACAAAATGGGGATAACATCTGTTGTTCAAGCTCATTTTAAGAACACTCAGGAACTACAGACAGTACCAACTACAGTAGGAGACTCACAGGTCCTCAAAAAATGAAAGCTAGTGGTTTTCTGCTGTTACTTCTTCTGAGGATCTATAAGATTCCGGCCTGCTCTTCCTTCTACTAGAAGCCCCTGTGCCTTGAAACAGAGTACTCACCCTTAGGAGTCTCCTAAAACCATTATTAAAAGGAAAAAAACAAAAAACAAAAAACCCAGGGGATTACATGTTCCTCTTTCCCCGCTCATACAAATGAGGGGATAAATGGCAGACAAATGAACACATCAAGCAAACACATAGAGGAACCGAAGTCAGTGAGTTTTAGCGATTTCATCACAGAGGGTGGCACTGAGGGAGCAGCAATGGTGGACTGGGGAGAACAGCAGGAAGCAGCAAGGCTATGGAAACTGCTCCTTCCCTCTCTGTCCTTTCACCCACGTCAGAGGCAAAACCTACACCCAGAGCAAGAAGAAAAGCAAGAACAAGAGGCCACAGTGGCTCCACGAAGTAACTAATGACTTACAATGAAAAGGAAATTTCAGTACAGAGGTTTTTAATTTAATATACAGGATTTGCAGTAGAGAAATACAAAGAATCACACCATCGAAGCCCAAAGAAATATCTAAATTGGAGTGGTTTTCATTGTATGCTAAAATCTTTTTGTTAAGAATTACTTAGGAGAAACAACGGAAAAACATGATTCGCTATCCAATTTTCCATATTTTGCTTTCTAAAATATAAAATATATCTACTGTAAGAGCCAAGGGTAAAAGAAAACCCAAAGATAGGGTTCAACAATTCAAGTCACATCAAATTAAGTCTCCTAATATATAGGAAACAGAACCACTGGCCTGGAAGGGACATTCACAAATAGCTCTAGCCTCCAGCAAAATTTAGACCTACAAGAACCAAAATGGTATTGACGGGCCTCCGATAGGCCACCGTTCATATGTTCAATCACTCAAACCAACGCTTGGACATCAAACTGTCCTGGACATTCAGTGACAAGTACAATAAATGAAAGGACTTACATTCCAAAACCAATCAAATTCTCTCTTGCAAATGAAGCATTTTCTTATCATCTTTTCTCTTTAGACAAAATATGACTGACAAGCATTCTCTTAACCAAAACATAGTGCATACTTAAAGACAGTCATTAAGATTATCTCTCAGAATTTGCTTTATGACTCATGGAGCATTTGTTCAAAAATTGTATTCTTTATTTCTAATCATTTTTTTTCCTATCTTGAACTCTCTAGGTTCCACCCATCCCTCTTAAAACAGGATGCTGAATCTAGATTTAATATTTCTAAAGAGGCCCTACTAATACCAAGTATAATACATAGTCATAGTTCTAACAAGATTTGTTAATTGATCTAAATTCAAAGGCATTTAAGATATAGCAGTAAACTGTTCGTCTCTTCAATTTAAGATGCATTACGAATCCCGTTATTGCAGCTGTTTGCATGCAGTGAGAATGCTCTGAATTTGGACTGAAATAAACCAGAAATTTTGGGGACTGTATCTGTGCTTTGTAATGTTTCTTCTAATTAAATTTCATTATGTTTTTAGTGAAATATAAAAATGAAACAAGACCATTACTTAAATCTAATTTTATATCTACTCTGTCCCTCAGTTATATAGCCAGTAATCACCAAAGAAACTTACTAGGTCTCCTGTGACTCCTTATTTAGTTCAACTCAATGACTTCTCATCATCCTAGTACCTCCTAGAAACCAAAGCAAATGCACAAAACAGTTGCCAGACTTATTTACTTCCTTAGTCTGATGCAACCTAAGCAACCAAAAATATCTGTAATAGCTAAACGGATGCTTTAATGTTTTTATGAAATGCACATTTAAATGTAAGATTTCAGGAAGGTGATACAACCTGGGAGAGCAACTTCTTCAGAAGCTGCGCGATGGCAGGATCCTCAGGTGGAGGGCAATCAGGAAGAGACCCATTTCGTTTCTTCTGACGCATGTGCAGATGTCTGAACAAGCTAGTAATATCTTTAGACCTCAGAGCATAATCAAATATAGAACGACTTACTGGCTCTTTTAAAACACTGAGTAGAACAAGTTTTTTTTCAATCTGTAGCAGAAAAATAAAAAGAATCAGCCAAAAATACAACACTTTTACAGTTATTTTCACATTTGATACAACCTGTATAAAGTTAACATAGGTATTTATTTTCTATGAAAATGTAAGATATGAACATCTGCAATTTTCACTTAGAAGAAAAAAAGAATAGTGATCTTTACAGAACTAAGGTATTTCTTCTTTTTATTGTTAGCATCTGAGTACACATCTGTGTCCATGATACTAGAAGACTAAATAAATATCCAGATCAGAAAGTTTAGAAAATGAAAAAGATTTTTCTAGATCCCAAAATGTCAGATGACTTCCTAGATCTAAAAAGTACCTGCAGTTCAAAGGTCTAACACCAAGAAGTTACTGATCCTGAACAGATGCTCAGTAGTCACAGGGCTCCCCTTCAGCCACCAGGTTTTCCCAGTAGCTTCAACTACTTCTAAAAAAAAACATTCCTCTCTCCACAGAGTTCATGAAATCCTTCTTTTTATTATCCCCAAGAATACTCTCCTTGTCAATGCATTTGTAATAAAAAGGATGAACACTACTAATAGCAATCAAGAGGACTTTCTTTAGATATATTTAACTATCTGGTGAGTTGGCCAGTGGAAACCAGCATACAAGGGTATCTCTTGTCTAATTCAAACTGTAGAAAGGTATGATTTATGAAACATATGGATAATTAGCCTCTCACCTCCTGATATGGCCTTGCAAAATATAAAGCAATGATAAAAGCAAAAATAAATAAATAAATAAAAAGAATCTCTGAGAAAACAGAATGGTAGAGATTTCTGACAAACCACTTACATGTCAGATTTGTAATATTAAATCACAATTAAAAGTTATTACAAAAATGCATGCAATTCTTAAATCCCAGAGATATTTCACATTGTGTTATAAAAACATTTTCTAAACAAATTTCTAAATAGTATAAGCCACAGGTGGCAAACACAAGGCCGAATCCGGCCCTCCACCTTGTTTTATTGGTCCCGGCACCTTGTTTCTACCCAGCGGCAGTGTCGAGCTCTCACTTAACTGTTAAGAAGTAGTTACATTCATACAGTCCTAAAATTACATTCAGCCCTTTGAAGGAACTGTGAGGCTGATGTGGCCCCCAGTGAAAATGAGTTTGATACCACTGGAATAAGTGGTCAAAAGTAATAGGAATCTATAGACCTGATTTTCAAGGAAACTAATAAACTTCAAAAAAGGGGGCATATTTTCTAGTAATATTATCCATCTTTCTAGTAATATTATCCATCCTTTGTTCTTGGAGTAAAAATTAAAAATTCTACAAACTATAAAATAAAGAATGATGATCCCCAAAAATGGATGAATCTATGGGGAAAAGTAAGAGCTTAAGGCACAGCCAAGTCCTCCTCATTTCCAGAAGAGAACCAAGGCCACTTTCTCTAAGAAAAGGGACAGTACACTGGGATATGTAAGTAGCAGAAAGCCAGAAACACGTGAATTTGCAAAAGGGAAACACAGTTTTAGTAAAAACAGTATACTTCAGGATGTTTAAAAGCCAGAACTATCTATCAACAGTCCACTCAATTTAAATACCTATTTTGATAGTTGGCTGTCTAGCAAGATAAAAGGTATAAACACTGACAAACCAGGTAAACAACTGCCTTGTACAAAGCAAAGACCCAGAGTTCCTCATCAAATGCTAGGTGGGAGAGGGCTGTCATCATTAGATTTAAAAAAAAAAGAAAGAAAGAAAGAAAACCAGAACCAAATAGTGGCCAAAAAACCAAGCACCTGAAAAAGGCTTTTTATAATTTATTATAAATGCTCACTTGGACTGAAATCTGTTGCACTTTTAAAAATAAAAGCAGAGTCCATTAATAATCATTTCTGCTATATTTCACTTGAAGAGCTTTACAACATTTCACATACAAAAATAAACTATGAACCACTTGGTGCTGTATTATGCATCACATGATACATAACATAACAGTCTCTTGAACTTTTCCCACCTTCAAAAGTGTCTGTTCCGTTAGCTGGCTTGAAAGAGCTAGCTCTAGCCCAATTTAAATAAAAAAGGGAATCTCTAAACCTTTTTTAAAATGCAGTTTGGAGGGAGGATTGATTCCAAGCTGAAACAAGTGTACCTGTATTATTGGTTGAGTAATATATGGGTCCAGGTAAGGCATCAGCTTACAGTACACATCGGCTGTGCTTATCTGATGAGCTACCACCGTGATAAACCCCACAGCACCATAGCGTATCCACAAGTTGGGATGACAGAGAAAGGGGGCTGAAGAAGGAAAACAAGGAATGAATTAAACCATGTTCCCAAACAGTTTCAAACTGTCAACATAAACAAATTTCCACCTTGTAACATAACTGATAATAAAGATTACAGCACATGTTACTATCAGGTGCCCTCACACACTCAATTATCCTGAGGTGTAAACTCAACCAAGTCAACATACTGATATAATATTCCCTGTCATAAAACTCAGCAATACCATAAAAGAATAAAAACAACTACCTCCTTTCTGAGAATTTAAATTTATAGTTTTTAGTCAGGGCTGATGATGGGTGCACATCTACTCATTTAAAAGACTGGATTAAAAACTACTAGAGAGAGGCATAAAAAGTCCCAAAACTATCCAGCAAACTATTATTCCCCTCCCACTTCCCTGAAGAAGTACAAGGATATGTCTTCTACCACATGAGGAGCGAAGAAATGAGTAAGTTGTCTTCTCTAAGCCATAGCATTAAGATTAAGGAAACAATTTTACCTGATATTCCTTTTAATTAAAAGGTTTGATCAAATCTAATATATCACAAGGCATTATAAATGAAAACTAAAAAGCAAAAAACATAATGCTCATTCTTAAACAGTTTAAAATGTTAGATTAAACCAGAAAATCAAGTATCTTTTCACCCCTTTTAACCACATTGTGTACTACGTCTAAAACCAGTGGTTTCAACTAAACATAGATTCAGAATATAATTCAAACTTCTGAAAGCAAAAAAAAAAAAAAATTGTATTAGTTCTGAGCATGCAAAAACATCAGCATTTAGAGGATATAAATTTCATAAGAAGTTCATGCCAACAGAGAAATAAGAACAATGTCACATGCTAATATTATAGTATAAAAAGGGGAAGGAGAAAAGAACTTCTTCAAAATATGTCTTCAAAATTCTCCCATTCCAATTCTTTTCATTGCACATGGAGGTTTTGATTGTTCACAAACATCCTGCAGCCTCTGTTACCTCCAACAAGGGAGAGCTAATAATTTCCCTCTGACAATGGAGAAAACGAGGAATGGAAAAGCGCTGAAAAACCTCCAAAAAGTAACTAAACCCAAAACAACTTGGCAGGAGTTGGGCACTGTATGAGGCTGAATTACTGGTGCCAATCCTTTGTTATCTGTATTACACTCTTGCCTTGTATTCATGCTTCTGTTCAGTTACATTACCCGCTCTGACCAATGGGATGTTAACACAAACAGAGGCTTGAATAGCCAGGCTTGCTCTCATGCTTCTGCCATCACCCAGAACATAACTCCAGAATGAGAGAGATCGATCACAGTCACCACAGACAATCTGGAGATGCAAAGCCCAATGCACACAGCTTACAGATGCATAATGAGAAATTTAATGAAGCATTTACTGAGAATATGTGGTTGACTGTTATGTAGCATTATTGTATCAATAAGTAGCTGATAGACACAAAGAACCTTAACACTCAAAAAACAAGAAACCAGAATCAAGAAGATTTCCCATAAAACAGTGTACTCAGTCTCTTCTCCACCCAACTTATTCCACATATCCGGGCACAGGCATGGGCAAAGGTGAGTACTCAGAATATCTAAGTGGAAAGAGCACAGTTTTTGAAAGAACTACCAAATCACGGTCATCACCATCACTCCCAGCACTACTCCCTTTAAGAACCACTACCTAAGCTAACAGAGAGATGTTTACGGTTTATTATTTGCTTTAGTAGGTATTTTTAAGTCACTAAAAACCATTTTTTTCTTTTAATTAGTTTAAAATGCCAATAAATGATTGTTTACTTAATCTTTCTCAGCAACACTTTTTCTTTTTCCTCATAGCTGGCCCCAAATTCAGTTCTACATAGTTCTAAGGGAGTTCCCTGTCCAAGAAGTTGTAGCACAATGGATTTATTCTATAGCTAAAGATAATAATTTACTTTGATGCAAAATTAAAGATACATCAGTACTCCATGTGTTCATCCCGTGATCAATGACTAGAAACAGCAGAGCCCAGCAAAACCTCTACAAAATTTAAGAGAAAGGGTAAGAAACTCTCTGTATGATGATTTGTACTAAAAAATGCTTGGCCATCCATTTTTCAGATACAGAAAAATGCCAGTTACAAGCTACATTAAATATCAAAAATAATTTCCAAATCATTAGAAAACAGAAGAAATATATTACGTAAAATTAAAATGTGCTATCGGCACATATTTATATACAGAAGATATTAATTAAAATAAAGAGAACCATAGTAAAAAGCAAGAAAAATTCAACTCTTGGGAAGTAATGTCATTCTTACAGGAAGAAAAAAAAAAAGCACTGTTATTAGAATTCAGAAAATGAGAACGAGCAGGAAAATATTCCAGGTAGCAAGACGTTCATGTTAACACAATGCATTTTAATATCACCATGGAAGTGGGTGCTTTCTACATCTGCCTTCCCCTTTGCAGGACTAGAAATTCAAAATCAATCCTAACATGTTTTGGTTTTTATAATATTAATAATTTTGATTCTATTATTGTTTTTTTTTTTAAATGGGAAAAATAGAGATAATGAATCCCTCAAGGTTCAACACTGTAGCTCATACAAAAAATCAAAAACATTTCAATGCAATGGAGATTTTTATGATGACTGTATTGCCAATACTCAACAATTTTCTATTAAATTTCTAATTCTTTTTTTAAAAGATTTTATTTATTTATTTTTAGAGATGGGGGAAGGAAGGGAGAAAGACAGGGCAAGAAACATTAGTGTGCAAGAGATATTGGTTGCCTCTTGCATGCCTCCAACTGGGGAGCTGGCCCACAACCCAGGTATGTGTCCTGACTGGGAATGGAACTGGCAACCTTTCAAGTTCACAGGCTGGCACTCAATCCACTGAGCCACACCAGCCAGGGCTAAATTTGTAATTCTTTTTAAAATAATAATCAAAAAATTCAAACCAAATTTAGTCATAAACTAAAAGAAGGATTATAGATATTAAAGTACAGAATAAGAAACCTACATACACTTAAATTTTCCACAAAAAATTTTTTAAAGCTATATTCATGTCTTTACAGACATGAATTTTCTGGAATTTTCCAAAAATTTCCAGAAATTTTACACATCTTCACTAGCTACCATCTCGTTTCCCAACAATTAAAATTAGTAACTCCTCTATCTTCTTTTCTTCTAAAGAGTGCCTCAAAAAAAAAAAAAAAAACAAACAAACAAAAAAAAAACCAATTCTAACCAATTTTGGGTTTCTATAAATTTTCCTTGACAAGGCATTTAGCAGCAATTAAGTATTCTGTCTAGAGGCAACAGTCTAAGATTCCATATCCTCTGTGGAGAGAGACAACTTGCAATCTTACTTCGCTTACTTTCTTAAAGTGAAGCGATAAGAAAACTAAAAGTTCTGGGTAGTCTTAATTTTAGGATGTGTCATGTCAATTTGTTTGCACTTATTCTCAATTTTAAGTTGAGGTAAAAAGGTAATTGCTATAATATTAAGTAATTAATTCCTTTCACTGGTTAATAAAATTACTAACTGTGGTAACTTCAATACTAAGAGTTCCTAACTGGCAATGTGCAGTGACACATGAAATGGACAATCCCCCACACCCAATTTCAATTTGACTAGTGGTCCAGTGTCCAAAATAATAAGTTGACTCTTCAGAACAGTTAAAGACTTTATCTATAGTGTGCTTAACAAAAACAAAAGAAAATAAAACAAATCTTCATTTTTCAAGAATCACAAAGACTTAACTACAAATAAAAACAAAAAGCCCTGGCCAGGTAACTCAGTTGGCTGGAGCATTGTCTCATATACCAAAAGGCTGCAGGTTCGATTGCCAGTTAGCACAGATATTGGGAGGCTACTGATTAATGATTCTCTCTCACATTGATGCTTCTGTCTCTCTTTCCCTTCCTCTCTTTCTAAAAACACACACATCATTGGGTAAAGATTAAAAAAAGAGAGTGAGATTTCCCATCCTGGGCTAGAGAACCAAATGATCCTTTTTGCCTGCCTGACTGCCTGCCTGTCTCTCACATACATGCAAGCATGTGTGCATAAGCATGCACATGAGTATGTGCACAGAGACACAGACATACATACATATTGTATGGGAAGGGAATGAAGTGGAAAACCTGACCCTATATTGCCTAGAAATTTTACAATGCTCTATCAGTTGTTATTTCTCTTCTCATATCCTACTTTTCTCATCCTCATCTTGACAAACAGAAACTCACCAATATCACTGGCAAATTCATAGACATGGGGTTTTTGCAGCAGCCCTAACTGGCACATACAGGTAAGGGCGTTAAGAGCTTTCACAATAACAAATTCCTCAGCATCACTAAGACCTTGCTGCAGCAGGGGTTTGAGAATTGAGGAGCTCTGCCAGCCAACATAGGCAGCAACACCTGAAAAAGAGAAGCAACGTTACGTGATTACATATTATATCTGGAAGTACAAATGCCATCAAGTAATATAACAAAATTAATCAAAAAACACAATATTTTGAGCAACCAACAGGAGATAACATCATACTTCCTATCCAGCACAATAAATGAAAAGAACCAAACCAAAGCAAATCATCAAGAAATTCTGGCACACCAAGAGAAAAAAAGAAGACCCTAGGAACTTACAAAAAGAAAAATATAGGTCCCCTAAAAATGAAGGAAAATGAATGGCATCAGATTATCTTCAGCAATAATGGAACTAGACTGTAACAGAGCAAGACCTTCAAAGTTATGAAATATACCCAAACTGTCAATAAAATAAGAGAACAAATATAAGTCATTTTGAGATATGCAAGAACTGTACAGGTTCGCCTCCTATGCAATCATTTCTACGAAAGTTACTTGAGGATATACTCTAGCAAAATAAAAAAATATACAGAATGTACAAAATAGTAGCTATGACCCTGGAATTAAAGGGGAAAAAAATAATACCTAGCAAAGATCCAGAAATTAATTAGCCAAAATTAGAGCAAAAAGCCAATAATTCTTTAAATGTTATCAAGAAGAAAAATGAAGGAAGTTATAAACAACAAACAAAAATTGGTAAGAAAGAGGCTAGATATTATAGGTAAGATGAAGAGGTACATTACTTTTCTCTATAAAAGGAAAGCAAAGGAATATGAAACTCCTAGACAAACAAATTTGTCAAGAAAGTCATGGTATAAATATGAGATAATTAAAATGGGCAACGTATTTCTTAACTGATAGAGGCCAGAAAAAAGACTCCATTGACTTTGATGCTGTAAATATTCTCATCAAGGGTAAGGAAGTCACAGCACTGGAACTGTGGTGAAACCAACATAAATAATACACTACTTGGCTCTGACCTGTAGACATTCATAATCACGTACATTTTGTTTTGCATTTTTAGAACCAGTCTATACAAAGCACAAAAGACTATTATAATTACAGTGCAGAACGTATTATCAACTATGACAATGCAAACAATTAGTTGCATTATCAACCATCAAAAAAAAGAAAAAGAAAGTAGAAAGGGGCACTAAATATTCTTGTAATCCAAATCAGAAGGGCATCAATAAGAAAGAGTTTAATTATTTAAAGTTATAGAAATAACAAGCTAAAGCACTGAAAATAGTGATCTATATCTCAAAAACAGAGGAGAAGAGGAAGTTGGCATGGAAAAAATTCAAGAAATAAATCTAAAGTTGATAATTCTACAAATAGCAATATGAAAGCATTACTGAGAGTAATGGCAATTGAACCAAAACCAAAAACCAGAATCACTGCCTCTAGGATGTGAAACTACTGCTTTTTATATATACTACTTACTAGATTTTTAGTAGATTTTAAGTAATCTATAAAAGCATATTTCTCTAGAATTCCTAAATAATTTTAGAATTTTTTTCTGTAATAAAAGGAAAAATGTTGGGTTCCAAAAGTAAGTTTGACTTTTTCCATAAGATGGCTCTAGTAGTGCTTAGTTGTCTTAAATTCATTCGAAACAATTTTGTTAGACTGTATTGTGACAGCTGTCATATCAGTATGCATTTTAAGAAAATCTTATCAAAACTGATAAATTTTTGCATAGCCACTTTAATATTGAAGATGGAAGAAAATATTGAACATCTGCAGCATACTATGCTTTATTATTTTAAGAAAGGTAAAAATGCAACTGAGAAACACACAAAAATGGGCACTGTTATGGAGAAGGTGCTGTAACTGATCAAACATGTTAAAAGTGGTTTGCAAAGTTTCCTGCGGGAGATTCCTCACTGGATGAGGCTCCACGGTCGGGTAGACCAGTTGAAGTTGATAGTCATCAAATCGAGACATTAGTTGAGAACAATCAATGTTATATCACGTGGGAGATACCCGACATACTCAAAATATCCAAATCAATAAAGTTATTGCTGAAAATTAAAAATGTATCTTTTATTTTACAGAAAAAACTAAATGGACTTTCTGGCCAACAAAGTACTATCTAAAATTCCAGTGGATTATATTTAGAAACTTTACAGACTGAAATGTATGAGCTAAGACATCGCAAAATATTTTGGAAGAATGACATTTGGGGAACTTACCCTACCAGTTACTAAAGTTAGTTATAAGTATGTGAAAATTAAAAAATGATATAGCTGTAAGAAGAGTACAATATTGAGTACAAGAATGAGAAATCAATGAAATAAAAGATACCCAGATGATAACTGAAGCTTCACAAATCAATGGGAAAAAAATAAAATGTTTAATACATCATGTTGGTAGAATTAGTTGTATTTCTGAGAAAAAATTAAATTTCACTTCACACTATAGCCCAAAGTGTGAAAAATAAAATATTTTGTGGGGGGGGAACATAAGACACAAATCTAACAGATTATTAACCTAATTCTGGAACTTGAAAACAGTGTAGGCACTAAATAAATAAATGAATAGATGCAAAAATCAAATAAATTGACAACATAAAAATTGTTTCGCAGACTTCTGGCCAAGATGGAGGTGTAGGTGGATGCACTGTGCCTCCTCTCATAACCAAAATTAAGGACAACAAAAATTGAGAACCAAAAAAACAACAGAGCAGATAGAAAAATTGAATTGTATGGAAGTCCAACAACGATTCACCCATACCGGTAAGAGGGGCAGAGTCGACGGCCAGCAGGAGCAGTGGCTAGTGGTCCCAGATGAGCAGGTGACAGATGGCATACCCCAGGCACATAAGCGACAGTTACTGGGCGTGGGGAGGCAACAAGCAGACCCAGCAAGGCACACAAGGTGGCGGACTGCGGTCACGCATTTGCGCGCAGATAAACCAGGCTAAGACTGGCAGTGAGACAGACTGCACAGCCCAGGGCCACAGCACTGGGAAATAAAGCCTAAAAGCACTGATTGAAAACACTTGTCAGGGTTGAAGTGCCGGGAGAGACTCCCAGTCTCACAGAGGAGACTGAAATCCGAGAGAGTGGAGCAAGCACCATTGTTCCCTCTCTGACCCCACCTCCACATACAGCATCACAACTCTGCGACTGGGTTGCCTCCTCCTGGTGAACACCTAAGGCTCTGCCCCTCATATATAACAGGCACAACAAGACCAAAAAAAAAAAAAAAAATGGCTCAAACGAAAGAACAAATCAAAGCACCAGAGCCAATACTTTTAAGCGATCAAAAGAGATAGCCAACCTATCAGATGCACAGTTCAAAGACCTGGTGATCAGGAAGCACACAAAATTGGTTGATTTTGGCTGCAAATTAGATGAACAAATGAAGGCTACAATAAGTGAAATGAAGGAAAATGCACAGGGAACCAATAGTGATGGGAAGAAAACTGGGACTCAAATCAACGGTGTGGACCAGAAGGAAAAAAGAAACAACCAAACAGAAAAGAAGGAAGAAACAAGAATTCAAAAAAATGAGGAGAGGCTTAGGAACCTCCAGGACATCCTTAAATGTCCCAACATCCAAATTATAGGGGTACCAGAAGGGGAAGAGGAAGAGCAACAAGTGGAAAACTTATTTGAACAAATAATAAAGGAGAACTTCCCCAATCTGGCAAAGGAAACAGACTTCCAGGAAGTCCAAGAAGCTCAGAGAGTCCCAAAGAAGTTGGACCCAAGGAGGAACACACCAAAGCACATCATAATTACATTAGCCAAGATTAAAATGAACGAGAGAATTCTAGAAGCAGCTGGAGATAAGAGGACAGTCACTTACAAAGGAGTTCCCATCAGACTGTCAGCTGATTTCTCAAAAGAGACCTTCCAGGCAAGAAGGGGCTGGAAAGAAGTATACCAAGTCATGAAAGTCAAGGACCTACATCCAAGATTGCTCTATCCAGCAAAGCTTTCACTTAGAATGGAAGGGCAGATAAAGCACTTCTCAGATAAGGTCAAGTTAAAGGAGTTCATCATCACCAAGCCCTTATTATATGAAATGTTAAAGGGACTTATCTAACAAAAAGAAGACAAAAACTATGAAGTAAACACTAAAAAGACAGCAAACTCACAGTTATTAACAACCACACCTAAAATAAAACCAAAAGCAAACTAAGCAAACACTAGAACAGGAACAGAAACACAGACATGGAGATCACATGGAGGGTTAGCAACAGGAGAGTGGGAGGAGGAAAGAGGGGGAAAAGGTACAGAGAATAAGTAGCATAGACTGTAGGTAGAAAATAGACGGGGAGGGCAAGAATAGTACGGGAAATGTAGAAGCTAAAGAACTTATGACACATGGACATGAACTAAAGGGGTGAATGTGAGCAGGAGGGGGTATGCATGGTGGAGGGGAATGAAGGGGGGGAATGGAACAACTGTAGTAACATAATAAAATATATTTTTAAAAAATTTAAAAAATTGTTAGGACATAAAAATAATCAAGTTATCTGAGAAAAAAGTTCTGCCAAATGATAAAAAGTTATTTAATGTTCTCAATGTAGATATATAAATGGCTCAAAAATACCAATAAGCATAGTACCATCAAAAAATAGTAAATTAAAAATTCACAAAATAAGAATTTAACATGAGAAAGTTTTGACAAATACCATCATTGCACTTATGTGTGGACTCTAAAAAAACACAAATGAATATAAAAACAGGAACAGACACAGAGATACAGAGAACAAGGTGATGGTTACACCAAAGGAGGGAGATGGAAACATTTTTTAAGTGTTAACCGAAAAACAAGCCCTAGCTGGTATGGCTCAGTGGACTGAGTGCCAGCCTGCAAATGAAAGGGTCGCATGTTCAATTCCCAGTCTAGGGCAAATAACTGGGTTGTGGGCCAGGTCCCCAGTAGCGGGGGCACAAGAGGTAACCACATACTGATGTTTCTCTCTCTCTTTTTCTCCTTCCCTCTAAAATAAACAGATAAAATCTTAAAAACGCACACCTAGAAGAAAGTTTTTCAACTTCACTAATAAGCAAAGAAATATACTATATTGAAACAAGTTATCATTTTACCCAACCAACATGCAAAGATTAATTGAAGCCTATTTCATACTGGAAGTATGCAGTACTGTCAAACAATCCTGATCAGAGTGAAAAATATCTTTTTGAAAAGCCTATAAAATGTCAAGACTTTTAAAAATATATTCCTATGCTTTAACTCAGAAGTTAAAATTTGATTCTAGCCTGAAAAAATGATCAAAAACAAAATGTATATAAAAGATTATCTGTATAATCTGTGATAGAAAAAAATTTAAATATACAACAGAAGCCCTGGCTGGCATAGCTCAGTGGATTGAGCACGGGCTGCGAACCAAAGGGTCGCAGGTTTGATTCCCAGTCAGGGCACATGCCTGGGTTGCAGGCCAGGTCCCTAGTGGGGGCCACGCGAGAAGCAACCACACATTGATGTTTCTTTCCCTCTCTTTCTCCCTCCCTTCCCCTCTCTAAAAATAAATAAATAAAATATTTAAATATACAACAGAAGAGTTTAATAAATTTTGGTCAAACTGTATAATCGAACAGTTTGATTTATTACTGTAAATTATGGTTTCAAAGAATTTTTAGTGACATGAGAAAATGATTAGAATGTACATTACTAGAAAAAGGTTTAAGAAGTAATAACATTAAGAAGAAATATAGACCTGGCCAGGTAGCTCAGTTGGTTAGAGCATCCTCCTGGTATGACAAGGTTCTGGGTTCAAATCAACCAGTGAATGCATAAATAAGTAGAACAACAAAAATCAATGTCTCCCTCTCTCTCCCTTACTCTTCTCTAAAACCAATCAATAAAATTTTTTTTTAAAATATAACATATGCGCAGCATTTATATACCAGACACTATTCATATGGTAACTTATTTTATCTTCACAAAAACAGTGAACAACCGATAGGGAACTATTATTATTCCTATCTTATGAATAGGGAAACTAAAACACAAAACAGTAAATAATTTCTGCAAAAGCCACAACTAGTAAATGAAAAAAACCAGAACTTACACCCAGCAATCTGGCTCTGCAATGCCTACCCTTAACTAGCACACAATAGTGTCTCTCAACATATACGAGAGAATGGGACAGATGGGATACAAAGAGAAGGGAGGAACCCATAGGAAAAAAACCCTGAAAACATTCATAGAGGTTGTACATGGGTTACAGGGTTTGAGATTATCTGTTTGCTTCTTGGTTTCTCAATTTTCCAAATATTCTACAGCAAGCATGCATTACTTCTATAAACAAACAAACAAACAAAAAAAAATCCATGAGAAGTATTCTTAAATGAAAAAAGTAATATAAAGCCATGTTTCAAAATACACATGAATTGACCAATAGATGGAGAAAGTTCTATGAACCACCTTTTCTCAAGAAAAGGAATAAAAAGAAATTATCTGAGAAAAGAAAAAAGCAAGAAAGATGAAGGTATGAGAAGCAAAGTATTGTATTTAGAAACTGAGTTAGATGAAGTCTGAGGTGCAAAACTGAGATGATTCAATAAATTAACACAAAAATAAAGTAAATGTCTGAAAAGAGGAGGTACAATAATCCTCAACAATAACAAAGCAAGAACAGCAGGCAATTTCAAAGTTCTCAAAAGCAGGAAGTACCCTTTTCTACACAGCATTATGTGGCGCATTTGCAGAAACATTAATACTACTGTCACATGAGCTTCTTTCCTTTTAAAAAAAGATACATCCAACAGCAAACCTTTTAGCAGTTACTTTCCCAGACTATTGAGAAACAAAATCTACACCCTGCAGCTTTCTAGTGCTACATGAGAAAGTTTTAATACCAGCAAAGCTTTCCAAAGTATAGAAGAGTCTTTAAACAGTTTGAGTTAACAGACTAGCTGGCAACCATGTCCAAAATGACATAAAGGGGGTTAGCGGGTAATCACAATAACATGGCTTTAGCATATAGTATTTCCAAATCTAAATTTCCTAGTGTTCTAGTGATGCTTAGTTGTCTTTAACTTCATTCAAAAAATTTTGTTAGAGTGTATTGTGACAGCTGCCATATCAGCGTGCATTTAAAAAAAAAACTTTTCAAATTTGGTGAATTTTTGTGCAGCCATTTAATACTGAAGATGGAAGAAGATATGCAACACTTCCAGCATAGTATGCTTTATTATCTCAAGAAAGGTAAAAACACAACTGAAAGTCAAAAAAAAGATTTGTGCAGTGAGTGGAGAAGGTACTATGATTGATCAAAGATGTCAAAAGTGGTTTCTTGTTACTACTGACATTCTGGCCAAGTAATTACTTGCTGTGGGGCTGCTGTGTGCATTGGAAGGTATTTAGCAGCACCCCTGGCCCCTAACCCCTCACTAGAAGCCAATAATGGGAGACAGCCAGCACACTAAAAATATACAAATCAATACAGTTATTGCTGAAAATAAAATATGTCTTTCATTTTACAGAAAAAAACTAAACGGACTTTTTGACCAACCCAACAGATTGATTTTAATCATAATCTCACTTTAACTGTTATTTTCTGATTGTTAAAGTTGTGTATGTTTACTGTTTAAAAATTGACAAATATGAAAAATATAAAGAAAACAATCACCCACAACCCCTGTCCCAGAGATAACCACCATTCACACCTTAGTATATACATTCCAGCCCTTTTTTATAAATATATATGATTCACTATTGTTACCTTTACACAACTGAAATCATACTTTAAGTGGATCTACAATCTACTTTAGTCACTTTAATAACATTTCATGATACCTCCCTGGGGCAAGAAATACTCTTTTAAAACATAGTGTTTAACGACCACATAGTATTCCTTCATCTGGATGTATCACAGTTTAATTAACCAATCCCTTGACTGGCTAAGATATACTTATCATACAAAAGCAGCAGGAAGACAGACAGAAATACTAGAAATTCATTCTATTATTAATAAAATTCAGTAGTATTGTCACCTTTCAGATTGCATGTTTTTTTGAGATCAAAGTCTTAAAGATGAATTTAAAAAAACATACCAACTATACTATCAAAAAAAGCTCCACGGAGATGCCAATCATTCTTATCATTTAAGAAAGTAATCATGTGGGACAATAAAACATCATTGGCTTTCTGACGTCCAAAGAATACACACAGCCGTGTTATTCCATTTTCCATTAAGGTTTGTTTCACGATATTTTCAGGGTCACTTAGCAAAGTGACAACTTTCTGCTGAACCATTTCATGTAAGGCTTGGAGCTCTAAAAAGGAAAAAAAAAAGAAGTAAAGATAGGATGCACAACTTTTCCCCACATGCATGAACCCAGTCTTCTTTCTTAGTCCTCAGAGAAACGGAATGATTACAGAAACCACTGTACAAAGTCTATAATCACTATGTTTTTCCACTATTCGGAACTCTGAAGGATAGATGGAAAGCTGAAATACAAAACTGAAGAACATCCTTAAACTGATTTCATAAGCGTGGTTACTATCACTAATTCAATAACTCTACTTATGAGGTTTAGGGGAAAACTGTGAGAAAGCAAGGAAAGGAGATCATACTGCTCTGATAAGACCAACTTAACCAAGGACCTGAAAACCCCAGACTAGTTCAGGATACAATCTGATGGCACAGGGCAATGCTCTTAGAAAACATTTTAAAGGCCAGACTATGATGTTTCAGAAAGCCACTGCAAGTCCTGTCAAGCCCTTACCCAATCTGGCCACTGCCACCTTCTCTGACCTTACCTCCTATCCACCCTCCCCTTTTATTTACTTACTCAGCTGTCTATCTTTCTTCTACTAGCAACAAAATGTCAGCTTAAGAGCAGGGATTTTTCTGTCTCATTCACCACCGTGTCCCTAGTGCTTAGAGCAGGCACAGAATGGGCTGACGCAGGGCTGCCCCTAGCAATTATCTGATGGCTAAATGAGTGAGGGCAGACACCCCTCCGGTCCAGCACTGTTGAGGGAAAAAAAGTCTGATATGCAAAATTATAATATTCACATTAAAAAAACTTTAGGTTACCTCCCTAAAAGTTTTAACACCAAACTTAATTATATAAAAAGATTCAATTACACAGTTACAAAATGTTGAACAGTATTTTCTAACTAATTCCATGGAAAAAGTGAGGATTTCCTTTCTGCTATATTCTTCTATAAGTTCAAAATATTTCACTGTCTTCAACTCAAATAATCATGCCATTTAAAACGATGCCATTTCAACAAGTAACAAAGCCACTGCAGTTATCTATAGCATAAAAATCTGAAAACTAACTTCTGTGGTTTTTCTCAACTAGAAATATCTTAGAATAGACCTAAGCATACTATTGTACTTCTAAATCTCTAACTCAATAAGCGTTAACCATGAGCCTGTTAAAAGCTGTATGGATGTAAAGAAACTTAGGACAGGAACTCTGACCTCAAAGAGTTCACCATCACATCTGTCTCTTCATAGCAAACTGTGTGTGCTTTGATATGTAAATCACAGACAGCATGAAAAAACACAAGTTTATGACTGAGGATACACGAATATACTCCCATAAGGAGAAAAGGTTTAGATTGTTTAGCTATGATGTTTCCAATGTTTTTTTCCTCTTACCATACATAAGACTGATACAGTTCAGCTAGCTTTACTGTTAACACAAATCAATTCTGGCTGGAAAACAATTGAGCTTAGAATCTGTGGCAACAAGCTGATCATTTGGCTAGATAAATGTTCAAGAATAGAGAGAGCAATCAGAAACCAGGGACCCTTCCTATTTATGCATCTGGTATTCTTTCATCTTACATGAAAAACAGAAACGATGATTTGCTGCAAGTTCACATTAGTAATCTACTCTAAGTAACGGGAAATCTAGAACAGAAAATCTAGAACAGAAAAATCGTAGTACCTGTGTCATAATTTCCATTGGGATGTGTAACTTCATCTATTTCTTCACTATTTGGGTCATTTTCCATATTGAGATTTTTTAACTGCACTAATTCCAGGAATCTCAAAGCTGTTTCTGCCAGCAGAGCTATGTTTTCTATAAAAGGAAGAAAAATTATAATTATCTTCTTAAATCTCTGTAATACTTACAACTTTTTCTCACTAACCCTTTATACTTAAAAACAATAATCAAAGAACTGAGAAGAAAAAGTAGAACTTTTAAATTTAGAACTTAACCTAATCATATGTCAGTAACTAATTTCATAATCTACAACTATGCCTAGACTACCAGTTTTAATAACAAAACATAAGCATCTTTAAAAAATACAAAAAGAACCCAAAATATGGCACTTGGATCTACTGAGGAAAAATTTTTTAAAAATTTCCTTCTACAAAGTCCTACCCCTTCTTTTATAAGATTAAACATTTTTTTTTCTTATATTGATTCCAGAGAGAAGGGAAAGGAGGGAGAAAGAGAGAGAAACCAACATCGATGTGAGAGAGAAACATCCATCAGCTGCCTCTTGCACACACCCCAACTGGGGACAGAATCCGCCACCCAGGCATGGGCTCTGACCTGGAATCGAATGTGGGAACTTTCTGTTTGCAGGGTAACACCCAACCAACCGAGCCACACCAGCCAGGGCCAGAGTCTGACCCTAAACAGTATGCTGACATTGGACTAAAAAACATTCACGTGAAAAAAAAACACTCACGATCAAGCTGGGCTTTGGAATCACACAGACCTGGGCTCAAATCTCTACTCTGCCACTTAGTCACTGGCTGTTCTAACCAACGTGAGCCTCGGTTTCTTCACACACACAGGGGCCATTACCAAACTGATCAACCATTGCTGGATTGCTTTACAAACAATACCCAGAAGTTCTTAAGGAACGAAGTGTGAGACTGTTTGCCACACTTCCACACTTGTCTATATTTTCTCCTTTCTCTTTCTGATAATCTAGTAAGACTATCTGATACTCCTCACCACCTACTTCTAAGTTCTGTGTCACATTTGCTATTAACTATATGTACTCTATTGCTTGTACCTTCTTCCTTACATTTATTCCTGTCTCTACCCTTCTTTCTCTATTACTTCTGTGCTTCTTAGCCAAAGACCGCACTCTTTCCCTTCTTAGCAGTAAATAGCACAGAACATTAAGTTAACTTTATTTTATTGATTCTAAGACTCACTGTGTCTTTAATTTTTACATCTCCAAAACTGAGATGCATTGTGCAATAATTGTGATTTTTCAGTCTACCAAATGCAGTGGGTCCCTTCACCCACCTCCCCCAGGTTCAAGATTCCTCTGAATAGAACGAAAATTTACCTCTAAGTAAGCAAGATAGTAATACCCTTCAATGTCTGCTCACCCTAAAGGTGGAAAAATGTGAAGCCATCCTCTGACGGTAAGTAAAACTCCAGGTGAATATGCTCACTTTAAGGAACATATCTTTATGAAAAGTCTCTTATTTTTCTGAACCTCCCAAGTCTAAGTAGATCTATGCTTATTTCTCCACTTGAGTTTATACATTAAGATGTACTTGTAAGTTTATTTCAGACAAGATACAAAATTGTAACATCTCTACTGAGCTAAAAAACAATAATGTAAAAGAAATTTACAAATGGATTTTAAACTTTTATAATTACTGGCACGTGGTTTAACTTAACCATAAAAGTTCAAACAGATTTCTGGCTCTATTAAAAAAAAGGCAGCTTTCTCCTGCGCCAAGCCATGAAGTGACACTGAAGGCACTAAGCCTGGGTGACCTTGGACTCCTGTCATAAAGACTGAAAGGCCAAAAAAAGCAGGGTTGCTCCGAAATCAAGGTCTAGGCCAGTAGCTGAGAACTGAGAGGGAGTTAGACCAGATATGTTTGGGTCGTTTTTTTAGACTGTCCCATTCCCAATTTCCTCACTGGTAAAATGAAGGTAATATAAGTCACTGCTCAAGGCTTTTGCAAGGGATAGTTGTGAGAGATATATAGATCTCAGAATCTTAAAATCTAGAATTTATCTTAGAATTTAGAATTTACCTTAGAATCTGTGTCTCTCTTACAACTAACCCTTGCAACAACCTTGAGCAGGAGATGCCCTGACACACAACAGATTTTTCAATAAGTAGTAGCATCATTTTTATGCTACAACTGTTAGTAACTGAATGTCAATATGTTAATATAGCACCCGCACATCAAAATCTTATTTAACACAGTTAAGAAGAAACTAAGACACCCTGAGCCAAAAGATGGTTAAGAAACTCTAAAGATACACCCTGTTTTTAAAACTTAAAAACTTGGACTTATGGCCAAGATGGAGGCGTAGGTGGACACATTGTGCCTCCTCTCACAACCAAGATTAAGGACAACAAAAATATAGACCCCCCCCCCCCAAAAAAAAAAAAACCCAACAGAACGGATAGAGGATTGAATTGTACGCAAGTCCAACAACGATTCACCCAGACTGGTAAGAGGGGTGGAGTCAGAGGCCGGTGGAGAGGGGTCGCAGTGGGAAGAAGCAGTAGCCAGTGGTCTCGGGCACACAGGCAGTGGTTACCAAGTGCAGGGAGGCAGTGAGCAGACCAAGTGAGGCACATAAGCTGGCTGACCATGGTCACACATTCGCACACAGATAAGCCAGGTGAAAACGGGAAGCGAGACGGACTGCGCAACACAGGGCCCCAGTGCTGGGAAATAAAGCCTAAAGGGCACTGATTGAGAGCACTTGTGGGGGCTGGAGTGCCGGGAGGGAGTCCCAGCCTCGTGGAGAGACCCAAGGGGTCCTGGAGCATGTACGAGCCTGCCCACACGGAGATCAGCACCAGAGAGGCCCAGTTTGCTTGGGGAAAGGAGCGGAAGGGACTGGAATCCGAGAGTGGAGCAGGCACCATTGTTCCCTCTTGGACCCCGCTCCCACATCCAGCCTCACAACCCAGCAACTGGGTTGCCCTGCCCTGGTGAACACCTAAGGCTCTGCCCTTCACCACGTAACAGCCACGAACAGACAAAACAAAACACACACAAAAAAACAAGGATGGCTCAAACGGGAGAACAGATCAAAGCCCCAGAGCTAATTCATCTAAGCAACCAAGAGATAGCCAACCTGTCAAATGCACAGCTCAAAGCACTGGTGATTACGAAGCTCACAGAATTCGTTGATTTTGGTCACAAATTAGATGAACAAATGAGGGCTACACTAACTGAAATGAAGGAAAATGCACAGGGAACCAATAGTGATGGGAAGAAAACTGGGACTCAAATCAACGGTGTGGACCAGAAGGAAAAAAGAAACAACCAAACAGAAAAGAAGGAAGAAACAAGAATTCAAAAAAAAATGAGAAGCTTAGGAATCTCCAGGACATCTTTAAACGTTCCAACATCCAAATTATAGGGGTACCAGAAGGGGAAGAGGAAGATCAACAAGTGGAAAACTTATTTGAATAAATAATAAAGGAGAACTTCCCAATCTGGCAAAGGAAATAGACTTCCAGGAAGTCCAGGAAGCTCAGAGAGTCCCAAAGAAGGTGGACCCAAGGAGGAACACACCAAGGCACATCATAATTACATTAGCCAAGATTGAAATGAATGAGAGAATTCTAGAAGCAGCAAAGGATAAGGGGACAGTCACCTACAAAGGAATTCCCATCAGACTGTCAGCTGATTTCTCAAAAGGGACCTTCCAGGCAAGAAGGGGCTGGAAAGAAGTATTCCAAGTCATGAAAGGCAAGGACCTACATCCAGGATTGCTCTATCCAGCAAAGCTGTCATTTAGAATGGAAGGGCAGATAAAGCACTTCTCAGATAAGGTTAAGTTAAAGGAGTTCATCATCACCAAGCCCTTATTATATGAAATGTCAAAGGGACTTATCTAAGAAAAAGAAGATAAAAAATAGGACAGTAAAAGGACAGCAAGCTCACAGTTAATTAACAACCACACCTAAAACAAAACCAAAAGCAAACTAAGCAAACACTAGAACAGGAACAGAACCACATAAATGGAGATCACATGATGAGGTTAGCAACAGGGGAGTGGGAGGAGGAAAGAGGGGGGAAAGGTACAGAGAATAAGTAGCATAGATGGTGGGTAGAAAATAGACAGGGGGAGGGCAAGAATAGTGTGGGAAATGTAGAAGCTAAAGAACTTATGACACATGGACATGAACCAAAGGGGGGGGGTGTGGGTGGGAAGGGGTATGTAGGGTGGAGGGGAGTGATGGGGGAGAAATGGGACAACTATAATAACATAATCAATAAAATATAATTTAAAAAAGATTATTAATAGAGGAAAATAAAAAATAAAATAAAACCTAAAAACTTTTTTAAAAGATTTTATTTATTTTTAGACAGAGGAGAAAGGAAGAGAGGGGGAGAAGCATGAATGTGTGGCTGCCTCTTGTGTGCCCCCTACTGGGGACCTGGCTGGCAACCCAGGCATGTGCCCTGAGTGGGAATCAAACCAGCGACCCTCTGGTTTTCAGGTTGGTGCTCAATCCACTCAGCCACAGCAGCCATGGCTAAAGCCTAAAAACTTAATCTAGCTCAATTATTTATATTTACCAAGTGAATTATAAATATGCTTTGTTACAAGTAATAAACTCAGATCTATCATAAAGAAATCCTGGATTTTCTAGGCCTGAAGTTTATACCTATACAATTATGGAAACCAGAAACCATACATAAGTAAATAGGCAGGTGGATTAAATATAAATAAAAATATACACATAGAAAAAAAAAGAACTCCCAACTCACAAAAGCCCTGGACCAGATGGTTTCACGGGAGAATTTTACAAAGCATTTAAGGAAGAGCTAACCCCTATCCTACACAAACTTTTTGAAAAAATCCAAAATGATGGTAGACTACCAAACTCTTTTTATGAAGCCAGCATCATTCTAATCCCAAAACCAGATAAAGACATAACAAGGAAAGAAAACTTCAGGCCCATATCGCTGATGAACATAGATGCTAAAATCCTCA